>WAAB01018452.1:0-12632 GCA_013389865.1 Piaya cayana | reverse complement strand
ATGATTTTATGTGTGTTGGCATCGTATCTGTAACACTCCACATCCAGCCTGCAGTTAGCCGAATCTCACATACCACAGCTGAATACAGACTGACCCTAAAGACTGGATGAAATATTTTTAAAGGTTGGACTCTCATCTTAAAGGTTTTTTCCAATCTCAACAATTCTGTGTAAACAAGCAATGTTAGCAGTCTTGCACTGCAGAGCCATTGCTGGATATTTTTATCTGAGAGTTACACTTGACAAGTTTCCCTGTTCCTGGATTACTGCTTCAGCTTGCTTCTCCCACACTTTGAAACTCAAACCCAGAAGACAGCAGCTTAAATATACTGTTTGGTCTAGCAACAACAGTACTTTAAGATCAATATTTTTTTTGTTTTAAGGCCAAAAAAGAATAAGACCCAAGTGCAGGACAAGGAAACGGACTCGTCCAGATTTGAACTTAACTTGCCTTTCTCACAGCCTTGGACAATTCAGCAATCTCAACATTACAGCAAGAGCAGAGTCAACAAAACATCAACACACACACAAGCTAAGTTTGAGAATAATTCCCAATTCCCACTGATGTTAGGAAGAAAATTCTCTTACAAGGTTAACTCTTACTTCAGCACCTAACTGGACAGAGTGATTTTGAAGGACTCTTTACCTCACCCAGAAAGTTTGTATATATTTTTAGCTTTGTAGCCAGTGTAATAAGGACAATTACATTTACTTCATGCTTTTTAGGGAGCTGCGTGCAGCCATTAATTGCTCTTTTCCATGAAGATGAACACTATTCTATGGCAAGTTAGAGTACAACAAGGCCAAATAGAAGCAGCTTTATATAACAGTGGTTACTGATCAAAGTAGATTTAATAACTGGAAAAAAACCAACCTCCCATTGGATTACTAAAATAGGTGCAACACAGACCTTTGTAGAAGGCAAAAAGAGAATGGAAGACGCTTAGAGAAACAACAAACAGAAGCCAGTCCTGTTGTAAAATCGAAGACGACAAATGCCAGAGAACTTGTCTCACTCCTCCGTTTGGATACAAGCTTTCCTCTCAAATCTTAGTCCAACTAATTTCCCCATATTCCTGTTCACCTTCCACTGCAGGAGAGGTGACAGCACTGCCTTTGTGTTATCAGCACTACAGGGGAAGATAATTATCAGCCTAAACGGACACAAACTTGAGTACTTACATAGCCTATTAGCTATGACTACCCTGAAGTTTGTATGGACTATTTTTCTTACCCAAAAAATCTCTGGTGTAGCTTTTTTTCCTGAACACTGTGCACTCCTGGAAGAAGAGGTCTGACTATGGTATCTGCAGAGCCTGGACCACTATCGCAGTACAAAGAACAAATCCAAACTGAGGCCTTTCATGCAGCAGTTTACTTTGAAGCTCCTCAAAAATCTGAGTGGTTTGTGCGACTGTTTCATTCCACAAACTTAATTTAGCAGCAGCAAAGAACACAGCAGCTCGGAAAATTAGAAAAAAGTTTCAAGTGACAAAATTACTTTTTGTCCCACTTTACTCCCATCACTCCTGCCTTTACCAAGACTAAATACCTTTCAAAGCATTTCTTATGAAACATATTCACTCTAAAATAATTCTCCCAAGGGATAATTATGAAGGAAGAACTTCCATCTATATTTAATTAGAGCTGAAAGGAACCTCACCATAATCAAAGGTGATTTAGACCTTCCACCAAGATACAGCCAATGACAAATCTAAAGTTGTAGTCGGGGTTAGGTCCATCTTATCAAATAGAAGAGTGGATAGCTTTCTACTGCATTTCGAGAGTTTCAAGTGCGAAGCAATGTTTCATTCAGTCTCTTAACCTAATGAAGACCTAATCTTAAGCTCATTAGGAGACAAGAATAATTCCAGTAACCTCTGAGCTTTGAATCAGGCTCTTTGAGAAAGCAATTCCTTTTTGTGCCGTACTTTCAGAGCAGCAAGGGGAAAACCATCTTGCCATCAGCATCAACACTGAAGTTTATACTTTGCCGTGAAGACTGCATTTCAAAGGGAATTTGTTCCTCACTTGAACTTCAGGTATCTTTGTGGAAAAAACAGCTGTTGGTTACACTTGACATAAGCATTGTATCAAAAGAGATTACAGACTTGAAAAATACCCATCTCTTTATAGGGCGTAATAGCTAAGTGCCACAGCAAGGCTAACCCCATCTAACCAATTCAAAACCATTTAGTGAGCAGCATTGCTAAAATATGCACGAAAACCTTTTTACACCTTTACCCACATAATCCTTCTTCAGAAAGGCAGAGTCCAATATGGGAAGAATTCTCCGAGCTTACTGTTGTTAGCTCCCTTATTTGCTGTTTTAGCATTATTCAGCACCTCACACTGAGCTGCCCTTTCGCACTGTGAAGTGCTGCTGAATTTGTACTGCAGTGCTATTTGGTTTCCATTTAAAGAAGACTTCGGAAGGGGTCATTCCATTTCTAAACAGTCTGCTTGTGTCTTCCAAAACTGAATTCTTGAACACCTTCAGAGGCAAGACTGTTATATTCTTTTAAATAGCAAAATAGATTTTTTTTTTTGCCAGAATCAAGAAAGATTATTAAGTGCTACAGTGGTGAATTCAAACACTTGCCTCACAAGCAAGGTGGATTGGGTGCAGAACGGGAGATCCAGGGAGTCAGGGGCGGCTCAGGACTCTTGTGGTAACCTGGGTACACAGTTTTCCCCAGAAAACACTGCACTGCTTTCCTTGATCTCATCTGAATGCAGGGCCTCTGGCACAGGTTGCCTGGTCTGCAGGTATTTACTACCTAAAGGAATCGTTCCAGTTGTCTGACTCCCCAACAAAGCATTTAAAATCCTATCAGCCAACCCGAGATATAGTGGGAGCAATCTCTATTAATCTCAAGGATCACATCCCTACTTCTCTAGGAAATTTCATCCACTTTGCTCACTCTTCCAGGTCTTTTTCTTCCCTCTGTCCAAACACCTTCTTTCTTTTCCCTTCTTCAGGTTGCCCCTTTAACAATCCCTTTGTCTCCTGCACAAACACCCAGGCCACACACTCCTTCAGTCCCAAAATTTATGTTGATGGTGCTGTGTGGGAGCATTTACAAGCCAAAGGCCACAGGGTAGGCACAAGCAGGCCATGAGTCTCTAGAGACTGTGCTCCTGCTGTACAGGCTTCTCGTATTTTACTGCCAACAGTGGCTTGTTTTTTGTGGCCACAGCAGCTCACCTGCAGCAAGCTGAAGACCCATCCTAGACAAGTACAGATCCCCAGACAGCATCTGCAGATCACATCACTAGGTGATATTATAGGGCAATTTTCCAATCAGTTATTTTGTTGGTTAAATTTTGTGAAGGGTATGGTACTTTACATGTTTGTGACTTTTTTCTTTTTTTAAAAAAAGCCACAAATGCTGCCGTAGTACCACATTACAAGCTTTGGATATAGGATGTGCAAGAAAGCTGAAATGGTAATCTCCGCTCCTCAGCTATTCCATCAATTCAAGCTGTTAATGCTGCACATACGTGAACAGAATCCAAACCTAAAACCAGAGCTGAGCCAACTCCCCAGTCACGGGTAGGATTTGTAGCAGCTTAGGATCAAAGTGAAGGTTTAGTTTGAATGAGCAAGGTTTTGATTTGGAAGCACTGGTACTCGAAGGGATGTGGCAGATCTTCAAACCAAACTCCCAAATCCTAGCTTTTCAAGCTAGGGCTGGTCAGCACTCGTATTAAATCTGCACGGCTCTCCAGGCAGAGGCACAGATTCACTCTTTCCTATTCTGACCCATAAGATTATCTCCTCCCACAGCCACCTAACAGCAGAACTCCTTGCAGTGCAAGGTCTTGAGCTAAGTAACTTGGCTCCTGCTCCATCAACATAATAAACCACTTCCTCAAACCATTCTCCTCCTTCCCACCTGCCTCATAGGGACAATCTGTGGGTGACTGTTTGATGGGTCACTGAATGCTCAAAGCAGCTTCTGGGGCTGGTTACCACCAAGATGTCTCGGTGAGCCTCCAACCTCACTGATACATTCAGCAGTGGCAAATATAAAAAGATGGAATCCTAACCCTGCAGTACCATAGCGGGAGTCTTCGCCCAAAGGTAACATCCAGTCCATGGAGAGGATCATACCAACCAAGTCAAGCACTTTAATGAATACCAACTTCATTTAAGGACACACAGATTAACTAACCACCCTATTCTATTCCTAAGGACCGCTTTTCACTGGGAGTCCCAATATATTTCAAGGCTAGGTCACTTTTGCTATAGATTGAAAAGTGAAGCACAAAGACAAATCAACTTACATTCTTCCATCAGGCGTGCATAACTAATCAAGGTCCTGTGAGCACTAGAGTAAAGCTCCATAATTTGGAACCACTGAGAAGAAAGAATATTCTCTGGGAAAAAATAAAAATGGTTTTGAGGTCTGGGGCATTTTTTTTCTATGTGGAGTGCAGCAGAAGATCCACTGTGAGTTATCTTGACTTCCTCACAACTGACCTCCATTTCTTCACTAGACAATTGGCGAGTAATTAGCAGTTTGGCTTTGAATTTAACTGGCTGAGGTCTTAATTATTTTGTATACTGTTTCCAAAAAAGCCAATATTTAGAAAATGCTGCACAACTTCAGTTTTCCAGGAGGACTTGTATTAATAACAGAACAAAGCACTTCATTTCCCCTTTCTTGGGCAGCATGAGCCACCCTAGACTCCCTCAAGCTGGCAGAATAAAGAAAATGAAAGCCTGCCAGACATTTGTCTGATAGTACGTTCCACTAGACAGTTCTAAGCTCTCCAAAACACTTCCCTTACGTACAAGACCCCACACAGCAGCTACATGATGAGTACCTGAGAACATGAGAGGTCGCCTGGAAATCTAGAGTCCATGGCAAGGCCAGATTTTTAAAAGTTAGTGCTTTATCTCAAGTTTCTAGGGCACATTTGTGGTCTTTTTCTCACAGTAGATTAGCTGCTCCACTGACCTGCTGTAAGTAGATTCCAGTTGTCTGAATAATGGTAGTTCCGTGCTGAAATGCATGAGGCTAAGCTATGGCCAACTCAGACAAATCCAGCCCACGGCAACAGACTTTCCTAAAGGATCATTACACCTACTAAAATGGGTCCCGCTCAGGACACGGTTGAAAGGAACATTATGGGAAAGACAGTAGCACTAACATGACCAAGCTCACGAGCTCATCTGAGAAACACAGGGCAGTCAAGGTGGTCCAAGCTTTCCACAACTTGCTGGTGTTCTGGAAGATAAGACCAGATGGGGAAAACTGGTTTCTAGAAAGAAAGAGTCAAGCACTGTCATGGAGAGAGACCTGACCTCTCCTAGCTTCTTTCATAGAATCATAGAATCACCAGGTTGGAAGAGACCCACCAGATCATTGAGACCAACCATTCCCATCAAACACTAACCCGTGTCCCTCAGCACCTCATCCACCCATGCCTTAAACCCCTCCATGGAAGGCGAGTCAACCCGCTCCCTGGGCAGCCTCTGCCAGTGCTCAATGACCCTTTCTGCCTAACGACCTTTTCCCTGCAAACTCAAAAAATGCACAGTGGTTCTCAGATGAAGGCTCAGAGCAATCTCACTCACAGCACAGCGAACTTACATTAAAACACAAAGACCACGTTATCTGCAGATAAGGTGCACCAGTCCAGGGTGTAGACTGGGGTACATTTCCCCAGCACCACTAGCTCAGTTGTTCACTTCCAAACCAGGATTCCTGCATGAGGCAGAGTTCAGCAGATACACGAACACAACCAGACAATATAAAGGCTACTGAATTTCGAGAAAAAAATTCACAGGTACGTGTACAATGAGCACAACAAAGACCTGTTCTGAGGTTTCTGGCTATTTATCTGGAATAAATGATGCTCCCAAATACAGCTAGTCCTGCTCCAAATATAAGCAAATCAAATCAATACAAAGTGGTTTCTGATGCTTTCAAGGCAGAGACATTGCAAGCAAGTCAGAAGGGAAACTTCTCTGACAAGTTAGTGCATTCATTCACAAGGGAAACTTTTTTCCCTCCCCAGTTCATGTTTCCAGACTTGGAGGGCAATCTGGCACTCTTCAATCCAGCTACACAGCCCACAGAGCCAACGGCAGGCTCAGCTCTACAACAGCAAAAGGATTTAATAACCAGCTACCAAATAAAAGCCTGCCCCTTAAACTGCTTGAAACATTTTTTCATATGAAGCTTCAATCCAGGAAATTAATCAAAACAACACAAATAAAAGGAGATTCAGCTTCTGAGCAGTAATACAAATATATGCAGGCAACCCTAATAATTCTCGCTGCTTTAATTCCCTGGAGACAGAACTGCATATATTACACAAAGCTTAGATATTAAACGTCTGTGTTTCCAAACAATGAAATTGCTGCCATAAACATCCCTGGAACCATTTTTAGAACTAGTCTAAATAGCCCATTTCTATCTTTGTTGTTGTTGTTGTTGTTGTTAGGCACCCAGAATTTCTATGAGCATCTTGACACTGTCTCACCTCACCCCACAGCAGTTGGGGTTCCTCAAGCTCAATAGCCAGGGCCACGTTTCCAGCACACCTTGATCACCCTGCCCACATCAGCTCCTAGACCACTTCTTTCTTTCCTCCACAGTTTTACTTGCACCGTGAATGCCTTC
Organism: Piaya cayana; assembly: GCA_013389865.1. Lineage (NCBI taxonomy): Eukaryota > Metazoa > Chordata > Aves > Cuculiformes > Coccyzidae > Piaya > Piaya cayana. The sequence goes on along the minus strand of WAAB01018452.1, from coordinate 5,995 downwards.
CAAGCATAAGCCACCCTTTGCCTAGCATCTAGCACACTGGGTGCTTGCTTTAAGCCCTGGACACTTGTTTAAATATAAATTAAAAAGCAAGCCTGTGCTGTGCCTCTGGCATTTCTCTTCAGCATTCATTAGTGTGGTGCCCAGATATTAAACAGTTAAAGAGCTGTTCTAGCATTCTTCATTGAGCACTTTGAGTCTCGCTAAAAAAGAGTCCTTTCCCAAGACACTTCTTGTTGATTGACTGCTCTTCAAATATTTGAAGAAAATTACTAGCTAGTTGGGAATTTTGTGTCAGAATAAACTGCAGATGGAAACACTCTTAAAATAAGATTTCCAGAGATCGTTTTCAGATCCTCCTCTTCTTCTCCCTTCTTCATCTAAGAGGGTTTTTCTACCAGGGAAAAGAAATAAAGCACAAACCAATACCTGCCTAGTAAAAATAAAAGGAGCATCCAAGCAAGCTGATGGAAGTAGAGTGCCCCACATTCTTCCTCTACGCTATACAACCTTCTTTCTTTTCAGTATATCCATGGCTGTCTGGTGGAAACAGCCCTGCCTGTCTACATCCCTGGAAACTTGGTTGGAAAGCTCTTCTCGGCCAAACTTTCTACCTGTAGACAGATTGGGAACAGAGCATGAAGCTTCAAGGTAAGCAGCAAGGGAGCTATGGTTCATTTCCATTCTCCCCTAGATTTTTTAACCCTTTGGAAAAATATCACTTCACATATTAAAATAATTTGTAGATTAATAAAAAATGCCACCCAGCTCTACTGCCAACTGATCCCAAGCAGTTCCTATATTGGCTGCGTTTAGGATATTGTCAATACTGTGTCTGCACACAAGCCAATAGTCAGGGCTTCTGCTCAGTAATCACATTCTGCATTAGCTTATAGGGAGATCTTAGAGTCAGAGGCCACCAGCAGCTACATCATCAGAATGCTAAAGCGTTATTGTGCCGTTTTCTATAATCTCCCACACGAGGAAAATTTGTCTCCCCACTAAAATGCTTTCCTGTTTTTAAACTTTTGACCAGCGTGATTTTCTAAACAAAAGCACTGACACTACGTATTCATAAGGCAGAGTATTTAAGTAAGAAAAAGCTGAGCAGGTATAAACTACCAATCAGCAACCCCAGGCAGCAGAAGCATTATTATTAAGCACATTATTCTTTCAAGGAACGAAGCCCTTAGCCCTGCATTTTCAGCCCTGCAAGAATTTAAGCAGACTTATGCACCTCCATTCAATCAATAAGATTCCACAAATACTCACATCTCTTCCCAACTCCACCTTTACTCTAAGGTACCTCAAAAGAATTTGAAAACTCCTTTTGCCCAGATCTGTAAACCTTTCTTTATCCAAGCAGTCTTTCCTGCATCCCTGCTCTCTAAAGCTGCAATTACTTGTTGAGCTAAGATTAGCAGAATTTAACTGGCTCAGTGAGGGAGTCAGTTTTCCACCACTGATGCATAGCAGCAGTTTAATAGCGAGGATCGACAATACAAGAAGCTGGCACCAAAAAAAAAAACAAACCAGAAAAGAATTAAACGCGTGGCATAAAAAATCATCTGGATAAGGAAAAACAAACAAATATTGGAAACAAGTTGGGTCCAAGAGGCTGACTTTGAGTGATCTCACACAGATTACACATAAGAGAAAAGGCAGGACTATACTGTCAGTAAATAGCTACTTTAGCTTTCAATTAACTGCCTATTCACTGCTCATTTTCTCTGCAGCTGCAAGCCCAAAAGCCAGACTCTGCATCTGCAGTGTAAATCCTGCACCGGTGGATTCCTCCACCAGTATAAGTGATGTTACTCTGCATTTACACCCCAGTCAGTTAATTCCCAGCTGCAGCTGAGCAGCACCCAAGGAAACAGAAATGTTGCTCAGAAGAATTTCTCACTCTGTCACCCAGACACGACTGTAAAAGAGAGAAAAAGCATGAACTCCTGAGCTCACTTGATAAAAAGCTTAACTGCAGCAGGCGTACAGAGTAAAGGGTGCAGATGCAGTGTGATATGTATGTTCACACACACTCACGCTCGAACAGAAGCCACCAGATATATTCCTCATACGCTGATCCCCATCTGAAGCTCTCCTCATTCTTAGCAGAAGACAATTCCCAGCTGCCCTCCTAGACTTGCAATGTGTTTGCCAGCCTAATTTAGAGCGGGGTGCCAAGGTATAACTGCATTATCTCCAGTCTGTCTGCAGGAGGTCCCAGCAGGCAGTGTGCACGAAAGCTGGAAGAGCTGAAAAAAAATCCTACTAAAACTCTATCCCCAATCAGGCAGCCTGTCTGCAGGAAGGAATTACAACAGTGGGGAGTTGCAGGAGAGCTATCAACACAGGAGACCTGGGATCACCTGACTAATTTTGACAGGAAAATCCATAACCCACACTTTCCTTACAGGAACGTGCCCAGACGCAAACGCAAACGATTAGCTGCTATAAAGGGCTCTTGGCATCCATAGGGCAGCATCACATTGGAGCAGATAAGCAAAGGGTCCAAGTGATTCAGAAGCCTTGATCAGAACTCCTCTTTCTAACAGCTTGCAAATCAGACACTTGAACTCAAATGCCTGTCTCAGCTCCTCCATCATTTCTAAGCAATACGTCCACGCACTCCATTTTCCACATGCTTCTAAAGTAAGCGAGGCTTTTGTGAGCTGCTCCAAGTTTGCAGGTGAATGTCTGCTCCTTGAATCCTGTGTGCAGTTCTTTGTCCCTCACCACAAGAAGGATGTTGAGGCTCTGGAGCGAGTCCAGAGAAGAGCAACAAGGCTGGGGAAGGGGCTGGAGAACAGGCCTGATGAGGAACGGCTGAGAGAGCTGGGGGTGTTTAGCCTGGAGAAGAGGAGGCTGAGAGGAGACCTCATTGCTCTCTCCAACTCCCTGAGAGGAGGTTGTGGAGANCTGTGATACTGTGTCTGCAAGGTTCCCCTCCTGCTGCACTTCTTGAACTTACTGCCTGAGTTGGACCAAGTCTTATAGCTGCAGTTAGACTGAAAAAAAATCTCTAAAAAAACCCACAGGTAGCTGGGAAGAAGAGCGATCGAAGAAACACCTCAGGGAGTACCCTTTCCACAGGAAAGACCAAGCTTGCCCCATATTGAATACCTGAGATTTCTGGAGAGAAAATCAGAAAGGAAAAGAAAACCCTTATGAAGCCCTAGCCTAGGGGGAAATTTTCAATCAGAGCTGGCAATGAACCACAAGACAAAGCCATTGGAAACCAAGCTCCATTACTTCTACTGCCCACGGAACTACTTGTTTAAAGTATCGCTTACCTGAAAAACTCGGCAATTTAATTAAGTAAATGGCCCTCAGAGGCAGGTAAGTATCATGATGCTTATGTTACAGATGGCTTGCACTGAAGCACTGAGCAGTTAAATTGAGATACCCGTGACCACGCAGGAGGAATGGCGTGGGAACCCATGAGGCCTGCCCTTCTGGTCTTTTTCTGTAATAAAGGCGCTCAATTTGATTCACATTTGCAGGTCTTTACGGCAGTCTCACAGCACAAACCCCAAACAGCGATATCTGCACGAGAGGCCAATTTGCATGTTGGGATGAAATCACCAAGTCCTGACTTGTCCTGAACCTCCTCTCACTTTGGCTCAATCTGAAGACTGATGCATCTCAGCAGTTTTTCTCAGCTCTTACTCTGCTGGTTTTACCTGAAGGACCGTAACCACATCTAGGTTAGGCTTTATAGCTGGATGCAAGAGCGCTTATGAACATCAGGCCCTCAGCAGCTACCCAACTCCAACTGCAAAGTCTGTCTGGCACGCTACCTGTGCACAGGCTCTTGAAAGAGACCTCCTGGACAAGCCTTTTTAACTCACTGTGCATATGGACCAGTGCGGACTTGGATGCAGTCCCGAAATTCCAAGCAGATGGAGTTCCTCCTGCAGACATCCAGGAAAGAGCTAACAAAAGCTTGTCCATCTTTCAGTCATCTGTCCCTGATAATTAGGACTTCATTTTCATTTGAAATAATTCCACCGTATCAGGTCTGCATATTGCCAAATCATGTTTTTCCTTTTCAGTTTCCAGCCCAATTATTTTTTTCCTCGAGCTTCAAAGCTCTCAAAGCTGAGAGTTACCTGAAGTCAGAGCATCGCTTCCCTTCTGGCTAGAGGGAGGTGGATAGCACCTTCGAGACTGAAAATGAAAGTATAAGAGAATAAAAAAATAAAACAGATCCTCCCATTCCTAACTTTATGTCTCCCAGTGCTATAAGAGCCACACATATTAGCCACAATCTGCCTCTCCTAGCAGCTGGAAAGTTGGACTGCACGTAAATTAAACAAGACATCAAGCATGTCTGCAATGCAAGAATTTCGGTCTCTGTGAGAAATAAGAACTATAGGAGGACACACTTCCAGCTATGAAATCTACTCTTCATTAAAATATACAGCTAGTAGCATCATTATAGTTAAATAACAGTTTTAGCAAAGAAAACAGCAAAATACAGAAATAGCAAAGTGATGAAATCAAAGAAAGGAAAATGTATTTTGAGTAAATATGGGTGTCAAATCATAAAGATTTAAAAGGTCCAAAAACAAGTGAAGAAATGCAATTTGATTGTATTAGACTGCATACATTTGTCACTAAAAATGGAGTCATCTATGGCTGGACAAGGCAAACTATGGGATGACCGAGAGTAGAGAAAAAGCTCTTGTTGAGCTATTTAAATATTTGTGTTTTCTGATGCTGTAGAGCTTCTGCAACCCACCAGAGGAATTAATTGCCAGGTTCCAAGTCTGCACACAGATCTGGAGCTAGAGACACGTCCATTTACCCAGACAAAGCATCGCGTATCAGCTTCATTATCTGGTCCCATGACAGTGCGTGGGGGCTCTTCTAATGGGAAAAGTCCATTGCTAAAATTGTAGCAGGGCAACTTCTGAATGCAAGTGCTTAAAAAAAAATTAGCAACACACACAACACATCAAGCACATTGTCAGTCTTGTATGCTTCTTCTTTATTAAAGCATTAATTAATTACAAATAATAGAACCCTGGTTGGATAAAACTTCATTAACACACCCATGGAGCTTTAGCAGTACTGAAGTAAAATTCATTCAGTCTAATGCACAGGTTCAATTAAGCATGAGGGATGATAGTTTCTCCGCAGCTAATCCTCACCTAGCTCAGTCATTCAGAAGGGGAAGATTGTTTTTCAGGTTATCAGACAGGGTTTTATAGCATCTTTGAGAAGAGGAAGGAACTACACAGACATATGATGATCATACCTTGTGTTTCAATTCACAATGACACCAACAGCATCAGGAGCAGCCAAGAAGTGCAATGGAAACAATCCTAAATTAGATGGAAACAACACTCCTCTTCCTCTGGAGTGAGAAAACAAGCTGTCCTTTCCCCAAGATGGTCTGAATCTCCCTTACTTCTACTGATAATTCAAGAGTAATGAATGATTGCAGTCAAACTTTGGTTACTTAACACTGGAGGACAGAAAACACACAAACCACATCTTACTCCTTGACTTTTACTCCTCTCACACTGAAAGTCTCCGCTTTCCTCTCTGTCCTTCGCTGAACGTGGAGGGGCAAACAGCCACCAGGAGCTTCATACAATTCATGTTGGTCATTAAGAGCTGGCCTCCCACAAAGAGCTCAGCTTCTGCATAGCTGGGAGGCCTCTGCTCCTTTATGCCTATTTCATTTTGATAGACCAAGACTCCCTGGAGTTTTACCAACATATTTATGCTCCGGGTGGGTTATCCCAACAGCCGCCAATAAATCTTATTATCCTTCCTCCACAAGTCTCCATAGCCCTGAGTGATTGATGCACTAAAACTCGGTATAAACACGGAGATAAACATCTGCCATTCCTTTTCCTCCTTGTCTTTACAGCACCAGCATTTTAAAAGCAACAACCCACTGTTTCACTTTTAGCGCAGCTGTTCTAAAGCTGCCTGAATAACAACAGAAGCTACACAGAAACATTAATCTTTACCTCTTCTGGGG
>WAAB01018451.1:53772-64929 GCA_013389865.1 Piaya cayana | reverse complement strand
AGCGTTACAAAAAAAAACCAAAAAAAAAACAGTAAGTTTTTTTGGGGTTCTGTTTCCCTCCCCTCCTTTCCCCTCCTACAAAATGTTTGAGTTTTTGGGTATTTTTTTTTTTTTCACAGGAGGACTGAGAATAGATCTTTGTATTCACGAGCAACTTAGTTTTGAATAGAAGTTTTAAACTATGAAAACTGTTGTAAAACTTCGAAACAATCAGTTACTGATAAAAAATCTGTTGCTAAGCGTGTATGAAACACCCAGAGCAGGATTTAGAGAAGAAACCTCATGCTAATGTTTTGTGTTTACAGTGTCTGGTAGGCAAAGTCACATGGACATCTACAGGCAGGATTTCAGAAGGACACAAAAATCCACTTGTTTGATCCACTTATCCATCCCCTTCTCTTCTGTTGAAGTATTCATGCGAAACATTTAATGAGTTTCCATATTTTTTCTCTCTTCCACTAGACTCACCACAATATCCCACATCCTGAAATGGCCAAAGAAGCACAATGCAGCTGTTCCCTTATTGCAGACTGAGTGGCTGTTTTCTCAGGTATTGACCCCGTGAAAAGCTGAGAAACATTTCATAGAATCATAGAATAACCAGGTTGGAAGAGACCCACTGGATCATCGAGTCCAACCATTCCTATTTTGGAGCAACTGTTTAGAAGGTCGTTGTTCCTGAAGACACCTCCAAGATCTGGGCACACGACTCGCTCAGGGGACCTCAGTGGACTCCAGGAATCTCCCCCATTTGACTTGCTGAGTGAAAACGAGCGAATGGAGGTAGTGGAATCCAGGTCAGTGCCTTGCATGCCATTTGGTGGTCTTTCAGTTGTTGATTGCTTTCTCCATTGTAAGGTCTTTGATTTTAATCGGATCATTGTGTGCACATATGGATATTCCTGGTGGCCTAACCAGGGAACATAATTAAAAGAAATGATTGCCTTTCACTTTAAGCAAACATCTGGTTTTACTTGAAGCAAGATGACTTAGCTGTTTCAGAAACATTCTTGTAACCCTGGATTCACATTTTCATCTTAAAATATATATTTTCTCTGTTCAAGCAGCATGTTAATGTAAACACTATATATAACTGACAACCAAAATTTTCAGAAGTATTTGGTGCTCTGAGCATTAGTGAAACCACAAGAATTATTACATTTTTGATTTGATCTCTGTAAATCTGTTTCAACAGTCACTCCGATTTAAACAATTATTCTGATTTATACTCCAAGAACTGTAATTTGCAGAAAATGTAACCATGTGAAAACATGTTTTTGTATAGTATATCTTGGCAACCTTGTTTTGTTGTGATGTCATTGCATTAGGTTTCATGGAAATACTGAGGGAATAAAAAGGAAAACAAGACCCTCTCTTTGAAGTACATTCACATATCCCCTCTCTCCACCCCTGAAAAGGTTTTAATGTGATTTTTTCCATAATGACACTGAGTTTTCTGTTATTGCTTGACTGACATTATAGTCAGAAATGTACTAAAGACTCTCATGAAAGGAATTTAATTGAGAGAGAAGGATTTGTCACCTTTCATTTCTCTTTATCAGGTAGGAATCATCATTTGTATTATGAGCTATTTTGAGATCCCGGGGTTCTTTCCTTTCATGTTGTTTCAGTGTCAGATTCTAAACAGTTAAAAACAACCACTTATGCAAGATACACAGAGCAGAGAAAATGAAATTTCAGACCATTTATCAACATCAGAATTAATGTTGGGGCTTTCTCCATTAGAGCTCTATCTAATCTGGTTTATTGTAACATCTGAGGGAAGATGACTGTGCTTTATTAAACCAATAGCTCTCATTCACTTCATCACATCTGCTCTTTCTAAAAAAAATAAAATAAAATAAATACAAGGTTATTAAGAGTAGTCCTTCATTATAAAAAGCATACGTTACTGATACGTACAATAGAATGAAAAATGGCAAAAGAAAATGTCTTCATATGGAAGCAATCCATCTGGATACACCTAGATATGGTATATGGGGATTTCCAGTACTATTAAAAAGGTTATCCCTAGTACAAGATATTAAAAATATGTCTTGTGTGATTTAGAGATTTTAAACATCTCCAGTGTTTTTACTGAAATAAAGGAAAAGAAAGAAATGGAGGAAAAAAAAAAAGGAGAGCATCACATTCAGAAACATTCCTAACTGGCTTTACATTTTTCTCCTTTCCAACACAGACAAGAGACACATCAGAGACAAGCTCATGCCTGTCAGATGTGATCATACACTAAAACAAATGACACCACTTGCTAATTTCATTTCCCCAGCACGTGCATTGGTGCGTTGCCTGTTGTGTGTCTGAAACCTGCAGCTTTTTCTCGTCTGCTTAGCTGCACAATGAACTGTAAGATATTTTCCTACTGGGGCTTGTTCCGTGCTCATTTACTTTACTATGAATACTGAGCAATTTCATTGATTTCAATGTATTTCTTATCTGATTAAGAGAATAGCCAGAGAACTCAGCTATCTTTGCTGACTGTCTAAGTATCATTAGCTACAGTGCTTAACTACTGTGAGCAATCGCTTTTGGCACTCTCTACCAGGCATGGGACCCCTCAAATAGAGTCATAGAATCATAGAATCACCAGGTTGGAAAAGACCCACCGGATCATCGAGTCCAACCATTCCCACGGATCACCAAACCATGCCCCTCAGCACCTCATCCACCCATTCCCCAAACACCTCCAGGGAAGGTGACTCAACCACTTAAATCCACTTTGCCACATTTTAGGAATCTTGGACAGAAATGTGCTTAGATCCAGATTTCACTGGGTATCTTGGTGGGCTAGTACTGAGTCATAAAAAGATCAGACAATTAATAGGGGTTTTTTTCTTTTTCAAGGATAAAAAAAAAAATCACAAATAGTTTTTATTTTGTCTGTGTGTTTGCTATTAACTAACAAGTTTTATTTAGTCTGTCTTCACAAATTTACTTTTCATCATATTAATATTGAAAAGAAAAGCCCTTCATTTTGTGCGTTGGTTACTTTTTCAACTCCACCTGCAAAAGTAAATGAGCAAAATGAACGGTGGACATGACCTCAGCAGCATTCATATATCACATTCTAACTACTGAAGGCAACGTTTTATAAATCTCTACAGCTATGTCCATAGATTTGAGTGATTTACCATATTTCCTTCAAAATGCCAATCATGGACTGTGTCTCTAGTAAATTTTGTTCTTGGTACAATAAATAAAATTAATGTTCATGTATTAAGAAGAGTTACTGTAAATTATTGCTCCCTCTTTCGGGACTATTGCTTTAGCAGTTGGTGTAGGAAATGAAGTCGTTTGGGGGAGTAGGAAACAGCAAGGGTTGTAGAGTACATTTGAAGCTCAGGTTTGAGCTGATCTCAGCCTCCCTCCATGTTGGTAATTTTAAGGTTTACTGCAGGTGGTCTTCACACAGAAGCTCAAAAGAGGCAATTTGTGCCAAAATTTGGAGCTTGGGAGGGGTAAGTGATGGAGCATTCACAGGGAACAATAAAGCTTTCATACTATGGAGAGACTGATGAACCAAGCTGAGCGACTTGGAAAGCTCTTAGTGAGAAGAAGGTAACAAGAGGTAAATCAGTAAAAAAAAACCCCAAACATGTAAAAAAGGAAAAAAACGAATTTCATTTTTCATAAAAGCCACTATTGAAATTGCTTTTGTTCTGCTAAAGCATTCTTCATAAAATAAGTAGAACCAAATCCCAGCTGCCACAGTACTGTCAGTATTGATAGTTTTTCTCAGTTCTTGCTCAGCTGAAATTCATTTTAATTGCTATTACACCCCCAACTTTCTAATTTCTCCATTTTCCCCCAGTCCCTTTCTCCAAAGTTGGCTTTCTACCCTGCTGGAACTTAAAACTGAGGGTGAAATCTTGGCGCTTCTGAAGTTAATATAAGTTTGGCCTCTGCAGTGAGAACTGGAATTTACATAGAAGTTTAAGAAGTTCTGTGGCAGAATTCATGTCTTCACTCAGGCATTTGGCAGTTAGGTATTAACGTCTGCCTTTCCACTGACCTACAAGGAGCCCAGCTTATTATCTGAGGTAAAGCATTTACCTTGGGTTGCAAAGTGTCATTGTTATTATTTTATTCTGTATTTCAATTATTAAGTGCCTAAGGAGCAGCTATGAAATGATTACGGTTGTGCCCTCCAAGCTTTATGTAAATCTGGGCTACAGGAGGCAGCAACCCCTCCAGACACGACCAATTTGGGGTGAAGGCTGAGAAGCAGCACAGATAAAAAAAGAGTAAATTATGTTATGGTGGCAAACATCAAACAATTTTCATGCCTTGTGAGAGCTAAGGTAACTGAAAATGATGGATATTCCTACTGGGGGATGTCTTTGACTACTGTCTTTGCTGTGCTTGCCCAATGAAGACCTAGTTATAGGTCATGTCNATCATTTAGTTGTCCTGGACCATAAGTTTCCATGAGAATGGTAGAAGCAAATGGAGTTGGGAGATCCCACCTTGCATAGGAGACAAATTAACTCTGAATATTGTCCACTTTCAAACAAACTGTGTTTGAAGATAAGAGGTAGGGCTCTGCCAACATCTTCTGGCTGGGCACTTTACTTCTGCACTGTGGTTAAGCTACGAGTCATATTGTAGCTCAGAGCAGAATATGGGATCAGATCTTAGAACTCATCTTCTATGGGTAAAAACTAGTTACTACAGCTCCTTAGTGCTGAGGACTAGATCTTACTCCACAGATGTGGCTTCATCAAAGCGAAGCAAATCCAGCAAACAAGTTGTCCCTTCAGTCATGTTACTCATGCAGTGGAAGATGTCTACCTGCTTAGAGATTTGCTAAATCAGGGTCTGATTCTGCTATTGTCTTCTCAGTGTGTATTTAAAAAAAAAAAAAAATTGGAATTAGCCAGTGGCAAACGAGCCTGAACATGGCATGGTTGTTATTCCATGGGACAAGCTTAATGAATTTTCCTGTAGTAGCATTCTGTGGCACACTTTGCTTTTGAGCAAGCAGCAGCTGTAGCATCATTTCCAGGTGACAGAGTAACAGTAGAACAAGTAGTTCACTAAGTAAGAGCGTCGGATGTATACGAATAAAAGACCAACAGCATAATTGAGTTGTTGCTAATGGAGGCTTATTGCTGTGTTAATAGAGGGATTGTCCTCACAGAACTTGAAGTTCAATAATGAGAATTAAAAACCCCCAAACATTTATAGCTCTCAGAAATGTTGCTTTTGGTGTCTTCCAGTGCTGTTATTACTATGCTACAGTGAAGTCTAGTGATCAGAAAGTAATTGTATGTTGTCAACACATTAGAGTGTACATAACCAAGCTTTTCACAGGGCAAAAGGAATCCAGATTAGTTACTTGGAGTACCCTAACACAAGCTGACTTTAAGATTTATTGTTTTACTGTTCCTACACAAGAAATTGTTGAGTGGAGTCACGCAAAGGAACTGACTGCAGTACTGAGGGTGTGGGTCTGAATATTTTCATAACATGCTCTGTTTGGAAGATGAAATTAATTCTTTTACTGTCTGCGTTCTTAAGGCTTCTGAAGTTAAGGAGAGCTCATCATGGACCCAAACTCTGTTTCTATTAAATACGTCAGTGGATCAGTGATTAACACTAGAAATAAGCCTATATGGGATTACAATACATGCAGACTGCTGCTGCTGCAATTATATGTGTGGTTAATTCAGGTATGAAGTATTTGTAGAGCTAATGGAAGCATTTGTACCAGCTGCCGTGTGTTTAATGGTGATGGTCAAAGCAGAAGTAAAGGGCAAAACCAGCATCTTGCTCTAGAACATGATGTGAGAGATGCTGTGACATTCTGCTACTACAATGAACACGTCTGAGTTATTGGATGGTGCTCAGGCTAGAAAAATCAACATCCTCACCAACTATATCATGGCTGATCTGCACTGTCTCCTCTTCTCATTAAGGCCATACATACATATGCTTATACTGGCTTGTTGCCCCGTCATGTAGGAAGAGGAATGTGGAAGAGTGGTTTGAGACACTCATATGCCTGTGTGCGTGCCAGGCGATACGTATAAAGTTCCTTGCAGTGCGAAAATTACACCCTGCATTCTTCACAAAGGAACCTATTAATGTAGAATGCTGCCGAGCCATTTAACGCTACAAGGCAAGCAGAGGCTGAAAACATCACAGCTGTTAAGAAGTATCAGAGCATCAGTGGAGAACTGGTGGGAAAACAAGGAGAATAATTGGTTCTGGCCCCTAGCAGGCCAGTCACAATTCCCCCACCATCCCTCTGTTTGCATTAATGGGCACCGATTGCATTCACAGGATCTACACACCAAATTCACCTTCTGGGACAGGAACATTCACTTATTTGACAGCACCGCGTGGAAGCGCTGTGGTGGTTTCATTTTCCCCTTCCACAATCGGCCTTTTCCATTTGGATGGGAAACCAACCACTTCTGTGAAAAATCCCCAGGTCTCTTGGTGAGTCAGGTCCAAGCTGGAGTACATCAGCATACCCTCATTAGCACTAACTGGAATTTAGACAAGCTGAAGGTCAAATGAAGCTAATTATCATCTTAAACCCCCAGAACAAAGAAAGAGAATCAAGAGGGCAGGTGTGTTGCCTGAAATATTGCCAAGTTACTTAATAAACTAACTTAGGTTTACATTGGTATCCTTTTAAATTTGACAGCTTTGCTCGATACTGTGCAAATTTAAGAATTTTGTAACAGTGCGATGGGTGAATCAGTTCCATATTTTTCTGATAATTTTTAAACTTTTTAAACCTGTGAGTGGACTGGCTTAGCACAGAGGCCCTGTGTCCAAGTACCCTGAAAGATATTGCATATATCCNATCAAAAGATGGAGAGTCTGTCCTACAAACACTGTTTCAAACGTAAGCTGTTCTGACTGTGTGGAAAAAAATGTGTCTTGCTTCTTCTCTGAATATTGGGAGAGATTTTTCAGGTTGGAAGCACATTTGCACTGCAGATCTTTATTTCTGAGGTGAAATTGAGCACTTCTAGAATAGAAGTGTAATGTCATGTACCCTCCATCATCTTTGAGATGTGCTGGTTATATATTGTCCTTCACACCCTTGGGTTGATGTGTAAGCTCACAGCCTGCACAGAGTTGTGTGCATGCAATTGCACCATTTAGGCTGATTTGTTTGAACTTATTTTAAATGATGAATCAACCAGTATAACAATAAAATAAAGCTCGTCCTGGCTTCAAGGACTGTTCTACTCAGTCTTAATTACTGTAACTATACGTTTGTGTTACATGTGCCTAATACACATGAATCTATACCGTAGACATATATATCTCTATGTATTTTTTTTTCGTGAATTCCCTTATATATATAATTCCCTATATATAATAAACTATATTTAACACAAAAAAGGGCCCGGCTGATTCACAATCTGGTAGAGGAACATCATCTCTTGGACTAAACCAGGGAACATTTCACATTCACCTACTCTTTTGGTCTGTCTTGATAATGTTATTACGTGTGTTCAAAGCTGCAGGTTCCTCTTTGAATTATGTTTTGAATTAGGTGACTATAGTAGACAAGAAGTTAAAGCACTTTAGCTTTTCTGAATCTTGTTCTTTTTGCTTTAAGGGAATTCCTTTTCTTTCAGTGTGTCACAGCCTGTTCCTATTTTATTGTCATCGTTACCGGTCCACTAGGCAAAAGGGATGAAACAAATAAGATTTCACAAAACTCAACAAATATCTCTCAGCTTTCACATTTTTGACCTCCTATAGCCTCCATTAATGTGACTTAAAATTTACAGTTTATAAGAAACCAGTCCTATGAGTTTGTTCAACCCTTAATTAATAAACCATACCTTTAGTGTCACCTGTCTGAATTGAATAAATACAAATTAACTCTGCATAATAAAGCTGATCAAAGAAAGAATTTTATGAGCACTGAAGCAAAGTGAAGGCTTCTCATAGAGAAATATTACAGAGAAACTTACACCCATGAAAAAAAAAAAATACAATGCAAAACTGAACTATTTGAGATATATTAAATGGCTGCATATTTTATAGATTAAACCACAGAATATTCCATAAAACAATGGTGCTCTCTTTAATGAAACTATTAAAAAAACTGACCTGTCAAGGGAGCACATTTTTATGTCCAGTTAGGTTTTGTATTTAACAGATTCCCACTTTGTATATTTTTCTGTGGTAGCTGCTAAGTAAAATATATATACTCTCGAATATTTGCTTACTTCTGGAATGGGAAATTTCCACACAGTTTAGTGATTTAAGAACTGATTCTAATCTAATAAAAAACCTCCTTCGGGAATACTTAATGTCACTCAATCCGTGGAACAACAGCCCTTGTTCATTTAGGGCATCATCCAGTTCCCAGAGTCTTTTCGCAGATGTCAAGGGGAGCCCAACTGCACCCTGGAGCCACCAATGTGCCAAATTGCTAATCTGACTGATGCTCAAGGTTCTTTAGGACTTCTGAAGAACTGTTCTGGGAGTTTATCACCTTTCAGTGATTATTCAGTCACTCTTTCTTGCTTTCTTAAGTAGATTAATAGTAAAGAAGACTAATAATGAAGGTAGTCAAAGTTCAGAAAGAAGAACAAGAAGGCTCGGCTAGATCATCACTGTTCCTTGACAGGTTGTAATACATCTGAGGTGCTGCCACTGACTGTGAACATACTGTTAGCTCATGGAAAGGGCAAGGTAATGCACCTTGGCTCTCGGGGACAGAGTATTTGGAGCTGAATTACATCATACTTGCAACAGGGCAGAGCGCGTGCATGGAGAACTGCAGTAGCTCCATTTTAACTTGTTGACTAGTTGTAACCATCAGGGATTTGGGCACTTTTTAAGTTTACAGTGCTTCGCTGGCCATACTTGAAGGTAATCCACCCATAAAAGTTTTTGGAAAAGAAGATACACCAAATCATAAGTTACTTGTGTAAATCCTGTCCCTATTGTCAACAATCATGAGAGAATGCAATACTTCCGAATAGCAAGTTTGAGTAGGATTTTGCAAGCCCAAGTGCAATAAAAGTTAATAATTTTTTTCTAACTCAGTAAATAGCAGCAACTTATAAATTATATTTTACCATTCACAGAATCACGGAATAATTTAGCTGTGGAGATTATCTGATCCTATGCCCTACCCAAAGCAGGGCTGAATCCAAGGGTAGACCACATTGCTCAGTGCCTTCTCCTGTGAAGGTTATGAATATACCCACAGAAGGAAATTTCACAATCTTTTCGTGGTAATGGTCCCTAATCAACAACTATCATAAATTGGCAATACTTTCTGATACCCTACCCTGGTAGATAACACTGATATTTTTAGCCTCTGGACTAAAACCCAGTGTTTAACCTGATACCTGATACAGGGTTTCACTTAAAGACTTTTTTTATCTGAATGATTGAAATAATGTCTTAACAATGTCTTCACAACTTAAATCCTCAAGCAGAGTTCCAATGTGGATAGTCCATTGGGCATTATTTTAATACTGGAAAATACAGAAAAGATGTAAAATACAAGGTCCAGATCATTGTTAAGGTTAAATCAGTACTTTTTTTCCTTTGGTCTAATAAATTAGCAACTTTTCTAACCCTCTTTGCCACTTTTCACTGAATTCTCCTCTTCTGTTGAGCTATTAAAACACCAGCTGTTATAGCTGCACATCACAATTTTAAACACATATTTCATTCTTTGTTTTATCTTCAGGGCATGTGTTGTTAACAACATTTCTTGTCAATGGGTTGCAGCCCCTGGCAGTTTCACTTATTATGACTCCAGCCATTTTATCACCTTTTAAAATGATAATAGCAAGTTAATAAGAAGTTACCTGCAAATACCTCCCACAGCAGCAGGTTCAGAGCAAGGAGATTAGATAAGAGTGATGGCTATTTAATGACAATAGAAAGTGTTGATTATGTCCTCCAGCTTCTCTTTTCAGGTTCTTGAAACGCTTGTTCTTTAAGTAGCGCTGTAGGTGTGTGCAAGTATGAGAAATAAACCCAAGTGCAGCCGCTATGTGTTCTCTATATGAAAAATGCAAGACGCCACAAACTCTGTAGCAGATAAAAATATGTGTAATATACCGGATTTTAAAGCCTTTACTGGATTTTATAATTTTATAATGTTCTGGATTTTGAAGCCTTTTTCTTACAGAGAATGAGAGAAGGTTCTTTGTCAGAGTATATAAATCCTGACTCATTCAGTANAGAAATAAACCCAAGTGCAGCCGCGATGTGTTCTCTATACGAAAAGTGCAAGATGCCACAAACCCTGTAGCAGATACAAAATACATATAATATACTGGATTTTAAAGCCTTTACTGGATTTTATCATTTTATAATGTTCTGGATTTTAAAGCCTTTTTCTTATAGAGAATGGGAGAAGGTTCTTCTTTGTCAGAGTGTATAAATCCTGACTCATTCAGTGCCTTTGCACAAATCTGACTGACTGGACCAGTCCAATGCAATGATACAAGTTACATTTCCTTCTGCTAAGGCATAGATAAATATTAGTACTCGAAAAAATCACTTTGCCATTAACAAACCAGCATTTTTCCTGAGGAATGCATGTACAAGAGGGATAAGAAGAAAGAAAAAAAGGCATTTGTAGAACAATTTCCCTACTCAACATTTTCTAGTTGTGCATATATTGGTTTCATTCTTCTTCCTTCATTTTTGCTGAAGCTGAGCACTTCACTGAAACATCTCATTCTCTTCATGACTTTATTTACAGAGAAAGATGAGCCTTAAACCATTTGGTGCAGTTTTGCTGAGATTTTTTCTTGAGTGATTTTTCCTTAACTGCTTGTTTTCATTTCTTCACAGAAGACTCGCAGTAGGTGAGATGCTTGGTTGCCAGCAGAAAAACTTGATTATCAAAGACAACGCTACTTTAGAGTACAAATGTACATTTGTGTGACATTTGGCTGGGTTTCTTCCAGAAGATGATAAGCGAGCAATTCTCCTTGGGCTAGCATTGAAATGGAATCTCCAAATGAATTCAGTAACGCACAAGGCCAGCACTTCTCACATAGTTCACAGTAGCACATATAGAATAGAATACTGGCTGCAGGTTCTTTTTTCAGCCCTGCTAGATGTTCAAGAGCTTAGAGCAACCACAGTATCAGGAAGAGAAACAGACATGGACAAGGCTGGATT
>WAAB01018451.1:43263-53668 GCA_013389865.1 Piaya cayana | reverse complement strand
AAGAGCCCAGCTCCCTCCTCTCCACAACCTCCTTTCAGGTAGTTGCAGAGAGCAATGAGGTCTCCCCTCAGCCTCCTCCTCTCCAGGCCAAACACCCCCAGCTCTCTCAGCCGCCCCCCACAAGGCCTGCTCTCCAGCCCCCTCACCAGCCCAGTCGCTCTTCTCTGGACTCGCTCCAGAGCCTCAACATCCTTCATGCAACACATGAATGAAAGACATGTAAGCCTCTATCTCACCATATTCTTCACATTGCAGGTAACCATACAGAATAGACGGTGATTATTTGCTAAGTTGGTGTGGTTACCCTTCATTTCAATTTCTTTCTACTCTCTTTCAGATTTTCTTTACTTGTTACTCTGACATGAATATTTTTAGAAGGATAAATAGTAGAAGACCAAGATGAGTGCCTAAATATAGGCATCAAGTGTATAGAGATACCTTATGTGCCCAGGCCAACAGCCAAACACACGCCCACTTCTTCACTCTCTCCCAGGGGGATGGAGAGAAAGTTGAAGACAAAAAAGACTCACAGATTGAGATAATAATAGTTTAATAGGGAAAGCAAAAGCTGTGTGCACAAGCTATGCAAAAAACCCAGAAATTTGTTCACCATTTCCCATTGATAGGCAGATACTCAGTCGTTTCACAGAATCACACAAACACAGAATCACTGAATGGTAAGGGTTGGAAGGGACCTCTCGACATCATGTAATCCAAAACCCTGCAGAAGCAGGTTCACCTAGAGCAGGTTGCACAGGACTGTGACCACGTGGGTTTTTAATATCTCCAGAGAAGGAGACTCATCAGCCCTGCTGGGCAGCCTGTTCTAGTGCTCTGTCACCCTTATAGTAAAGAATTTTCCTCATGTTGAAGTGGAACTTACTGTGTTCCAGTCTGTGCCTATTGCACATTGTCCTGTCACTGAGCATCACTGAAAAGAATCTGGCCCCATCCTCTTGACTGAGGTTGCCTCTCAGTCTTCTCTTCTCCAGGCTAAATGGACCCAGGTCCCTCAGCCTTTCCTCATGAGAGAGATGCTCCAGTCCTGTGGTCATCTTTGTGGCCATCCGCAGGACTGTCTCCAGTAGTTCCTTGCATTTCTTGAACTGGGGAGCCCAGAACTGGATGCAATACTTCAGATGCCGCCTCACTGGCAGAGTAGAGGGGGTGGATAACCTCCCTCAACCTGATAGTCACACTCCTCTAAATGCACCCCAGGATACCATTGGCCTTCTTGGCCACAAATGCACGTTACTGGCTCATCTTCAACTCATTGTCCACCAGAATTCTCAGGACCTTCTCTGCAGAGCTGCTTTCCACCCAGTCAACCCATAACCTATATCAGTGCAGGGGGTTATTTCTCCAGAGATGCAGAATTCTACACTTGACTTTGTTGAACTTCACTGAGTTCCTCCTCGCCCAACATTCAAGCTGAGGAAATCAGGGTTTTGTTATGCATAACAATTACTTGGGAAGATAAATGCCATAACCATGCACATAGCCCTCTCATTCCTTCTCCTTTCCCTCAGCTTTTATTGCTGAGCACGACATGATATGGTACAGAGTATCTCTTTGGTGTCAGCTCTACTATCTTCCAGCTTCTTGGGCAGCCCAAGCCTACTTGCTGGTGGGGCAGAGAGAAAAACTTGATGATGTGCAAGATTAGTTCATGAATAGTAAAAATATGGGTGTGATATCAGCACTGTTTCAGCCATCAATTCACAGCACAGCACCACAGAGGTGACAAAGAAGAAAGTTACCTCCATCCCAGTTGGTCCCAGTACACCAGGTACTCACATGAGGTTGGCATGTGAAAGGTGAGCATGACCTGCTGAAGCCTGTAGACTCCTAAGGCAGCACCTGAATGCCAAGTAGGAGATGCTTAAGGCAAAAATAGATATCTCTGTTAGGCACTCAGGTCTCACTTTGAATCTTACCTTCACCTCTTTCTTTTTAGTGTTTTACCTGCCAGGAAGCTGTTTAATAGCATTGTGATGATCCCTGATTGATACCATTGTTGAGTGAAAAAACAGCTTCAGGTATGTGCATGTGGATACGTATCCATCTAGCCACTGATAATCATACTTCAGACTAGCTGAGTCCATTTCTGAGCTGAGTCCATCCTNCTGCCACAGATGTTGGTACCACATACTGTAGATCACTTGTAGAGGACGTGTTTCTTCACAGAATCAGTAGGTTGGAAAAGACCTACAGGATCATCAAGTCCAACCATTCCTATCAAATTGTATATTCTTCCATATATATATTCCTTCCACATACTTCCTTCCATACTATATTCTACCTAGATAAAAAGAACATGAGCGAAGAAGCATAAAGCGGTGATTTCCAATCCTGGGACAAGATTAGGTGTCTCTGGCACAGCCGGTCAATTTTGACATGACATCTTTATGTCCACTCTCTTCCTACCACCAAAACCAGTGCTAGCAGCCGCAGAGGACCTTAGAGGCTGAAATACTTTTGGTGCTCTCGATTTAAACTGTAAATCCACATAAAGATTAGTTCTAATGGACACTTTATTTGCTATATTCTAACGAGGTGAACATAACATACATATTCTAGAAGAAATATAACTCTTGACATCATCTTAGTGGCTGGCAGGTACCATTTCTGGCTTAGTATTGCTTCAGAAAGGATTTAGGCGAGGAATGCTTGAGCATTTAATAATGAGAGAAGAGGACAAGTGGAATTTACCTGTCTAGACGACTGTATCTGCACGGGGTAATCCCATCTGGCAGTATAAAACTCTGGACACACAAGAGGTCCATCTCAAGATTTAATCCCACAAATAAATCAGCATTTTATTTCAAAAAGAGACTTTTGGAAGTGTGGGACAGTCACCCTTGACTTGTCCAGGAGTGCCGCTGCATCTGTAAAAATACAGCAACTTCACCTACAAGCCTGTCCCATCCTTCCCTTGAGATGTTTTTGGTTGCAGAAGGTCAGGGAGATCACTGCCCACGGCCTCAGAAGCCAAAGTCCCATTTAGACAGGCTCTCACCTTCCAACGGTTTGATAATTTATTAGCATTTAAATGCTGTTGAAAAACGAGTCATTCATAGCTTTAGCACCGAAGTAAGTGTTAAATGGCTGGCAGAAGGGCTATCTGCAGGAACAGGGCTAGTGTTTAACACCTAATTATCGCTTTCAGGTGTCCTCTGGCTAGATAATTGAGAACTGCAGTAGGGAAAGGTTTCAGAAAGATTTTATAAATGTAATTACCTAGCTAACAGAAAGTTAATCCACAGCCATGCCTCAGCTTCAACTTCTGTAGAAGAGGTCTTGGAATATTTACTGGAAAACGTGCCCAGAAATTATATCTAATGATAAGAGGTACTCTGCAATGCCATATGACAGGTGGGTGGCAAAACAGTCTGAAAAAAAAATGGAGATTTCTTTCTTGCTATCACCACTGTCCTTTCTTGGCTTCATGGGGGAGCTGGCTGATGACTGTAGAAGTTGTGCATCTGGGTGAAGAAGTACAAAAAAGGCTTGAAAAAGACACTACCACACCCCCAGCTGTCATAGGCAGCCCCATCAGACAGCTTTGTTAATAAAATTAGAATCTCATGAGCGGGGGTAGAAATTTGTACTCCGCTCTCTTCATTTCAACATTGCTCCTCTCCAAAGTTTAATAAATCATTTGTTTTCATTTGCTACCTGAATTTATATGCACAGACTTTATATCCAAGTAATCTATCAACATTTTCTTCAGCTTCAAGCAGATTTATTTATCTGAAGCTTGTGCTGCTCCTTAGATTTAAATAATAATTACATCCTTGATCCTTTGTTTTACAGCTAGATCAACAAGCTCAAGACTGCACAGATGCTGACTGCATCTTCCCTTAAAAATAGGCTTTGTTCCTGTTACAGCATAAATTCATCTTTCCTGAAGATTCAGAAAGGTTTTTAAACAACCCAGTCATGCATGTCTTCCCAGTAACGTTATTGCTCCTCTCTACAGTCCTGCTGGAGTTATTCCTTGCTGTCTAGTACACTACATCAGGAAAAAGTTGCTGTGAGAAATTACCAAGAGAACTGGGAGGAAGAAGCTCCTGAAAGGACTGGTGGTCCACTGGGATCCAGAGGAAATGAGTTGTGAATTGGAAGGTTGGATGGCTCCTGTCTCACATTGAAGATTAATGGGGTAACCCGGCTGCTGATTAAAAGCAGCTGAAAAGGGGATTATCAACAGTACAGGACCAGTTCATGCACTTGCTGTTTTCAGCAAGAGGCTATCTGCAGCTAAGGAGGAGTGAAATATCTAACATAGAAAAAAATTGTTTTGGTAAGCTAGGAGCTGCAGCATGAAGGAGACGGATGTATTTTGCCACTAGATTGTCTAGGTCACACACCTGTGCTCAATAATTTCCATAATTATTACCACTGATAAACCCTGTGCTAAGGGGACAGCCACAGCTCCAGATGTTGCCAATTTTATGATAAAGTCTCCAGACATTGCTTAAGGGACCAAGGGCCTCTCCACATGCATCGGTGGTGGCAAAGCCTTGGGATGTCAAAATCAGTCTAAAACGAGTGACAGGATTTATCAGTCTGATTACAGAAGCTTGTGTAACTATGCTGAGTGGCAAACTTAGAGAATCATAGAACAACCAGGTTGGAAGAGACCCCCAGGATCATCAAGTCCAACCATTCCCACCGATCTCTAAACCATGTCCCTTACCACCTCATCCACCCGTGTCTTAAACACCTCCAGTGAAGATGAATTAACCAACTCCCTGGGCAGCCTGTTCCAGTGCCCAATGATCCTTTCTGTGAAATTTTTTCCCTAGTGTCCAGCCTAAACCTCTCCTGGTGGAGCTTGAGGCCACTCCCTTTCATCCTATCCCCTGTCACTTGGGAGAAGAGCCCAGCAACATCCTCTCCACAACCTCCCTTCAGGTAGTTGTAGAGAGCAATGAGGTCTCCTCTCAGCCTCCTCTTCTCCAGCCTAAACACCCCCAGCTCTCTCAGCTGTTCCTCATAAGGCCTGTTCTCCAGCCCCTTCCCCAGCTACGTTGCTCTTCTCTGGACTCGCTCCAGAGCCTCAACATCCTTCTTGTGGTGAGGGGCCCAGAACTGAACAGGATTCAAGGAGAGGTCTCACCAGTGCCGACTTCTACAGATAGCTCACAAAACTCTTTTTTCCTCGTCAAAATGACCCAGAATGAGACTTTCCTGAAACCTGGATTTTTATGCATTTTATTGGAGAGGCCACAGTATACAAATAACTGCTATGTAAACCAGGATAACAATTCCGAAAGAAAGGTGATGCTTTAGCTAAATTGTACAGCAATATTAACACTTCTGAGTCAGCAAATCTTAGCTGTAATGCTAAATCCTAATATTTCCATTTAGACTGATGTTTGACAGCGTTAGAAAACATGGTGATGTCAAAGGAACTACTGTTCCTGCAGCTGACAAGGAAACCAATTTATATAATTGTTTCAGCCTACAAAAGAGGGGTAATTCCTTTGGACATTGCTGGGTTTTATTTTCATAAAGAGTGAATAAATTATCTCAGTCCATTGGATCAGAGGATGTTAAGTTCAAATCCTGTTGCTGGAATAATCACTACAAAATAGTCCAGTGTTGACTCTGCAATTTGTGGGTAGTTTTGGTGGGAAAGGCATTTCTCCAAGTTTACTCTCTTGATGTGTTGAAATTACAGAAAAACTGAATTATCAAAAGGGTGGCCAGCACAGTCAAAATAGCAGTTGGCTGAAATATGTGTGGTAAAAAGTAGACTACATTCAATAAAATGCTACCCTGCTGTTAGGTTTTCATCTGTTAAAAAAGACTATGACAACTTAACAAGATCTGGCTATTTTTATGATTCTTAAGGTGTTTCCCTTAGAAGTCCTAGGTAAGGACTCTGTATGAGTGTTAGGGATCTCACACTGGGTTTCTGCAAAATTTAAAGGTGTTCTGCCTCGCTGAAAGCTGGGGAAAATAATTTGCCACATCAAAGATGTGACCCCTATTGCTTTATTCAATGGATGTTTTACTCAATTCACATTTCTATAGGGTCTAAAATTCAGATTTTTTTTTTATTTTAGTATTTTGTTGAGCAATCAATTATTTGGAAACTGAAGAGCAGCTGTTTACTGATTTACATGCAACTTCATAGAGAAAATAATCAGTAAAACAATGCAGAAATACAGAAATAAGAACCCCCTACTTTCTAATTATGAATTATTATTAATTTTTAGTGATGACATTCCTCTTTTCATGTTCTTCTAGTCTGATGATCTTTGTCTTTAAAGAACCAAAAAGCTAGTGTGTGATCACCGCTGTAAACCAGCTACTGGCACTTTACCATTCTGCCATTTCACACACAGCAGATGCAGAAAGCACAGCAAATGGAATGACACTTTATTTGATATGGAAGCTGGACTTTTGTTGATTTATTTCCTTTTCTAGGTCAAAAATAGAAATATATTAGCAAAAATTGTCCTAAGCAATGTATAAACAAAGGGGGTTTTTTTGTTTTTTTTCTTGCAGCTAATGAGAACATAGGAAAAAGCTTTTGAGTTAATCCTTGAGGATGAAAAGATAACTGCTGGGCCACAGTTAGCCTTGGGTTTGGCTCTACCACATTGAGTGGGATTCTATTTAGATTAATTTTGCCTTAAATCTCTAAAGGGTGTGGACATGTAAAACGGGGACGCTGTTCTTTACCATTTCTTCGTACATCACAACAAATAACCTTTTTGCATCTTATTCATCTGTTTTTATGTGAAGCAATTCTTTTCACGGACAGTCCGTTTTCAGCAGCCTGCGAGATCGATGTCAGTTATAACAACAGCGAAGTCATAGAGATTTGAGTGGTGAGTAGCTCACTGTTTTGTTATGGTTGTGGCTAATTACTCTTCAAGCTCTGCTACTTCACAGGGATTTCACTCTTAGGGTCTCTAAACAGAAATCTGTTAGTTTTGGCAGCCTCTGCTCTGCTGTGTAACATTCATCAGTGTCTTTCTCTGGGGTTTCAAAGGCAACACTTACATGCAATGGGTTTGCTGTGAAGCAAAACAGAGGAGGAGTATTGTGGTGTTGAAAACACATTTCACAGAGTTGTTACAGTTTTTTTGGAAGGATGCCTCTTATTTAATTAATCTTTCTGCATTTTGTTTTGTTCCCCTCACTGTTTTATTGTTCTCTGAAGGACTTGGTCCCCGGAGTCAGCTCCAGGGCAAGACCTGCTGGATTAGCTTGTGGTGCCTTCAACCTGGTGCGTTTCCCTGAGCCCTTCACGATTAGCAGCGTGGTGCACAGACCTACTGCGAACGATCGAATGACCTGCTTTCTTTCCCCTTGAGGTGAACCACATTTGCTCGTATAAGAAAGCAAAACCTCCACAGTAGACCTGAAAAACAATCTACTGCTTTGGAGAGGACTCTAATGGGCTTCCATGTAAAACCCGGACCCCTGTTAATGTGATTCTATTGCCACGAAGCCTCCTTTAGACATTTATTTATTGCAGATGTATTTATTATATGAGTAGGTGATGCCAGCATGCTCTGCTGGATTAAAGGTTGTTGAGCTAAATTATTATTCTAGATAGATTTATTTTCCTCTGAATGTAATTACACACCAGTCCGGTGAAATGAGCGCAGTGGAAAATCTCACCCCACCGCTTTGATGGACTAAGCTGGTGCCATCCACACTCTGCAGACAAGGGCTGAAGAAACTGGGACATTTTCATAATGTTACAGAATGACTGCTTAGGTGTTAAGTAATTTCTGTGGCAGACAAGCACCTGGAAGCAAAGTAGGAGTTTGACTTTGGCAGGACTGTGGCTGAACTCGTTGTCCAGGCTGGGATCTATCCAGACAACTCATGGCTTTGGCTACATCTAAATAAACAGCCCTGAATGCTGACTTAGAGATATTAATGGGTTTCTTGCATCATTTACGACCGTGTGCAGTGTCAATTGTGCTACAACAAATCCACCACATAAATCAGGTGTGTATTTTGGCATGGCCAGTCCTGCACGGAAGACAGCTTTTAAGTGAGGAAAAGTTGCCTCATAAATGTCAGAAAGATACTCCTTCCACCAGACTCCCAGAAAAAGAGAAAAACCCCGAGCAGTACAGCAGGGTTACCACCCATGAATACTGAGGAACCGTCAGGAACTGCATGTACATTCAAAATAAATTTTCATCATCATTAATATGCAGTCCGAGAGATTAAAAATTAAGTTGGCATAACCTTATTTTACTATATATAGAGCTTATATACATCTGCGTGTGCATCCATGTCACCAGGCAACTTAACTGCAGTTGATTTAAACTCTTTGACGGATGATATATATTTTATAGTTTTTGTCTGAGCTCTATTTGCATGCTAGCTACTGGTTAGGTGTAATGTAAGATTGAAAGGAACGTGAAAATCATGTTAAGGAGAAAGAATATCCTCATTTTCATGCCTGTTGGATGTGTATCCTCATTAGCATAAGTGAAGTTGTGGAGAGGTGGAATGATATTAACAACATATAACTAGTGACACTGTCAGAGATGATAACTTATTAACCTCCCAATCATGGGCTTGAGCTCTCGGTTGCTTTTCTCTGCTAGTAAAATCTGCATGAGCTCAAAAGCTAGCACTTTTTTGAGAAACAATTTGTATTTCTTTTGATTTAGGATATTGGCAATTTCAAAAAGAGGTTGACTTATGAGTTTTGCAACCTAGATCCATCCTGTGTATCCAAAGCCTGTGCATTTAAGCTCAAAAAAGTCAGTGAAAAAAGACTCTTCCAAGGGACAATTCAGAAGCTACATCATGGTTTGGAACTTTCTCTCCATCCACTGGCCACAAGAGGAACATAAATCTGGGTAGACTCATATGTTTAAATGCCTGGAATGAGACAGCTTGAATTCGAATTTGAGTATTATGAAACAGATAGGGAAACATACCTTGTGAAAAGGTAATCCAAATTTTCTTCCTGCTTTCTTTTCGTCCCGCTCTTCTTCAAAAAAAATATTTTATGCTGTTTTGTAGGTTTGATAATTTTTTAATTATTTTTATAAGAAATTGTCTTTAAGATATTTCATTTACAGGTTCCATTCTTCCAAGATCACTCTGTGAAATGGGCATTTAGGGTATTTGATGCTAGACTCCAGACCAGCTCTTTGATAAAGTTACACCAGCCTGGAGCTGCTTTTTTTTTGAGAATCAAGACTACAAATCCTTGCTATGGACTAAAACACATCTTTTCTCTTAAAAAAAATGAGAAAAGACATTCTATCAAAATAAATATTTTACATAAATAAGCCTACCTTTTCCAAATATTTAATTTATTTACAGAATAGTGCTCTGAGAGGGTCCTCAGTTTTAACTTCTAATAGACCATTACCTCTGTTTCACAAAAAATTGCAATATTTGACACACTTTCTGGAGTATCTGCTTCAGGCAAGAAGAGGTGATCCTCTGGATGCCGCAATTTCTAAGCTATTGTCCACAGCAAACAGAATTTTCAGTTACACTTCACTATTTTCTGCTTATTAAACAACACCAGCACACATTATACTAGCAGAAAACAAAATATAACAGTCAGAGTTTGCCTCTCAAAACCCCCCACCAAGAAATGAGTCCTCTGGGGAACCACAGCTGTTTGTGGAAGCACATAAAACACAAGCTTTTTGATTTGGTGGCTTCATTTGGAAATGACTGACTTGTGTTTCTTTCCCACTGAATGGCAACGTAAACTGCAAACACAGAGTGTGTCCGCTTTGAAGCCCCCTCAGCTCTCTAGTCTTGCCACTTCTTGTAAAAGCCGGGCTTATGTTAGGAAGAGGGTACCCCTCTGCAGATCCCAGGGTAGCAGAAACAGGCTTCTCTGAACTGATCCAACCAGCAAGGGGTCATTTCCCCTTGTGGGGAGAGCGAGGTAGGTCTGAAGATGTACTCACTTTTTGACCTGCCCTAGTTATTTATGAAGCCTTTTGGGAATGCACTCTTTGTGTTTGAATTTGAAAGGAGGAATAGGATGAGCAAATATATTTGCTTAGCCTATGGCTACAAGTAGTCAGTGGGAAATAAACCTGTGGGAAGACGCAAGATGGATGTGGTAAAGGCCTGAAAAAAATAGTTTGAGTGGGATACACCTTTATTTATGGCTACAGTCACTTCTGATTCAGATGATGAGGTGGCCAAGAAGGTCAATGGCATCCTGGCTTGTATCAGAAACGGCATGACCAGCAGGTCCAAGGAGGTTCTTCTCCCTCTGTACTCGGCACTGGTGAGACCGCTCCTTGAATCCTGTGTGCAGTTCTGGGCCCCTCACCACAAGAAGGATGTTGACACTCTGGAGTGAGTCCAGAGAAGAGCAACGAAGCTGGGGAAGGGGGTGGAGAACAAGGCTTATGAGGAGCGGCTGAGAGAGCTG
>WAAB01018451.1:7901-43078 GCA_013389865.1 Piaya cayana | reverse complement strand
TGATCCTGGGGGGTTTCTTCCAGCCTGGTTATTCTACAATTCTATAATTCTATGATTTAAGAATAAGCTTAATTACAGCTTTTCCCAAGTAATGATCACATGCTTTTTTTTGACTTATTTCTAGTTTTTAGTGCTGAATGGAAAAAGAGAAGCAAGCCATTGCAAACTCTTCTTTAACCTATTTCTCATGTCCTTGTCTTTTTTTCCCATGCTAAACCATATTTACAAGGAGTCCAACAGGATCATTACAATATTCTTTTGTCTACAAACCTCATAAATCTACGATCTTTTTTTTTTTTTTGCCTTGGTTTCTTTCATATTTAATTAGTTAAGCAAATTTATGCCAAACAAGTGTTGGAAAAGAACTCTTTCAAATAATGAAGTGCTTCCCAAAATCACATGAGAATTCAGTAGGAAGCCCATTAATCCAACAAGTTAGTTAATGAGTTAGTGTTCTGTTCTGCAAGGGATGTCTTAGATGTGATACAAAAGCTCGAGCTGAGTACGACACAGTTCTGTGGTAATTCTTAATATTTCATTTTTTCACGGTGCTGAAATACAACAAGAAGTTAACACACACACACATTCTTTGGATTGTAATTGAAAGATTGCACCCAGTTGCAAAAGCCTGAATTTTGGCATAAAGCAATTAAATTTTTCTGACGAAAGCAATGTTTGTTGCAAATCTCTGATTTTTGGAGAGTGCATTAACAAACTGTGGGAAACAAGAAATCACTAAACTTCACATCCTTGGCCAGTTTCTGGTTGCATAATTGCAAGCTGACTCCTCTGGAGTTTCAGAGGAGATGGTATCTCTTCCTTCTGCTTCCTGTTTACTTGCACATTTTCACTATGAACTGCATTTCATTGATATCTGGGTACTATATTGTATCGCAGGACCTGTTTAAGGATAGAAGTAAACGAACGCTACCTCTTTTTCTTACTCGGAGTAGCTAGAGAAGCTTTCACAGTGTTCTCTGCAGTACAAGGCATAGAGTTGAGCCCTTATAATCTTTCTGAATGTGGCAGAAACTCTTTTGCTACAAGATTTCCTGCTATGTAATTGAAATGTTTGACTCAGAGGAGGAATTTACTTCCACCAGGCACCAATCTATCCTTACATGCCAGACTGGCAGCTTCTTTTGTTGTTTTGAAGAGGCTGGAAATTCTTTCAGGAATTCTTTCAGACTTGTGGGGCTAAGCCTACTATTTAGTTACTTTGAATTGTATCTTTGTGGGATACTGAAGGTTGAACAAGGCCGTTTCAAGAGCTCAAATCTCATTCTTCTTTTCTTCATTATTTCTTACATGCTGCCAAGTCATAATTATGACCCTCTTGCAGTAGGTGTTCCTTAAACATTTGCACAGTCCCTTTTCCCAAGAATTTGTAATTTAGCACAAAGACTCAGTCCAGGCAAGATTAAAGGAAAAAGATTCAAAAGTAAATCACTTGGATGTGCTTGGTATACATTATGTCAGGCAGCACCAACTATTTGCTTTTCAGCTTTCAGTTCCTCTTCTGAGCTTCTTCCTAACTCCATGTTAATGGTTAAAATCACCATATTCTCATGCATATGTAGGTTTTTTTCTCTTCTGCTCTGACACAAAATCCATTGACAGATTTTTGTGGGTGCCACAGATGTCACACTGAGTTAAATTATACGGATAAAACAAACAAAAATGCAACCTCATGAAAAGGGAGCTCCATCTGATGTCCTGTTGGGAGACTCCTTCCCTCCCTTCAGCACAGATTATCAGGGCAATCATGACTGACTTCACAGGGATAAAACCACCCAACATTTCTTGCTGGCGTATTACAAAAGATTTATTCTGTCCAAGTCTCGTCTTCTTCTTTGGCATCTCCAGTGGAGCATGGCAGATTCCCAGCTGGCCAAGTTATATACTTGCCATGATGCAGAAGCAAGTGACAAGTGATTTTTCAGCCTTTCTCAAAAGAGGTGCTATGGGATGGATGATGGAGAGCAAGCAGAGATTGGTGAGCTATGGAAAAATCAAGTGTTTGAAGTTTTGGAAGAGGCTTGGGGGAGACCTTATTGCAGCATTTCCTTATATAAAGGAAGCTTATAAGAAAGATGGAGAGACATTTTACCAGGGTCTGTAGTGACAGGAAAAGGGGCAACAGTTTTAAAGTGGAACACAGAGGTTTAGATTGGTCATAAGAAGACATTCATTATGGTGAGAGAGGTGAGACACTGGAACAGGTTGCCCAGGGTTTTCAAAGTCAAGTTGGATGGGGCTTTGAGCATCCTGAGCTAGAGGAAAGTGACCCTTCCCATGACAGAGGGATTGGACTAGATGGTCTTTAACAACCCTCTTCAACCAAGACCACTCTGTGATTCTGTGACTCTTATTTCTACATATCCATTCACAAATGTTAGACTAGAGAATAGAGATAGAGAATAATAGAATCATTAAGATTGGAAAAGACCTCTAAGATCACCCAGTCTGACCATCAGCCCAACACTACCATGCCTACTAAACCATATCACAAAGTGCCACATCTACATGCTTTTGAATACCTTATGGGAAAGAGACTCCACCACTGCCCTGGGCAATCTGTTCCAATGCTTTACCACTCTTTCAGTAAAGAATTTTTTTCTAATATCCAATCTAAACCTCTTCTGGCTCAACTTGAGACCATTTCCTTTCATCCTATCACTTGTTTCTGGGGAGAAGAGATCAATACCCACCTCAGTACAACCTTCTTTCAGGGAGCATTAGAGAGCAATAAGGTCTCCCCTTAGCTCCTTCTTTTCCAGGCTTAGCAATGGCAGTTCCCTCAGTTTCTCCTTGTAAGACCTGATCTGCAGACCCTTCACTAGCATGGTTCCCATCCTCTGGACGCACCCCAGCAGCTCGCTTTCTTTCTGATACTGAATACTGAACACAGTATTCGAGGTCCAGCCTCACCATCACCAAGTACAAGGGCACAATCACTTCCCTACTCCTGCTGGCAACATTATTTTTTATATAANCTCACCAGCACCAAGTACAAGGGCACAATCACTTCCCTACCCCTGCTGGCCACGCTATTTTTTATATAAGCCAGGATACCATTGGCTTTTTTGGCCACCTGGGCACGCTCCTGGCTCATGTTCGACTGGCTGCCAACGCAAGCCTGCAGGATTGCATGAGTTTGTTGTGACCAAAGTGCAGGACCCAGCACTTGGCCTTGCTGAATCTCAAACAACTGGCCTCAGCCCATCGCTCCACCCTGTCCCAGTCCCTCTGTGGAGTGTTTCTACCCTTCAGCAGATTGATACTCCCATCCAGTTTGGTTTCATCTGTGAACTTACTGAGGGAGAACTCAATCCCCTCATCCATATTATTGATAAGGATATTAAACATAGAATCATAGAATCATAAAATCATAGAATCACCAGGTTGGAAGAGACCCACTGAATCATCAAGTCCAACCATTCCCAGCAATAACATATACGTGCTCGTCTTGAAGCTCATTGACCTTTTGTAATGTCAGCATGGTACGGCCATCCAGCCTAAAATAGATGCCCAATTTTCATGTACGAGTTCATTTTGTCACAGTTTTCTTCCTGTGTTTGTTCTTATAGGTGGCTGCAGACCACAAGCACAGGAAACAGTCCCTTGGTTCTTGTTCCTGCTTTCTAGCTCTCCGCTTCCTTCCTTTCTGTCCCATAGCTTGGAAGAAGCAGTGGATGTTTCCCAGTGGATAAATAGGAGGAACACTAACTTTTGTTTTCATATCAGAAATACAGGGCTGCTTTCACCTTTCCTGATTTTAGTCTCCTTAAGGTTGATCTCAAACACCTCTGTTGACATTACATCACTGTGCAGATGTTGTGCTGCAGCCTCCTTATAGTCATGGGAGCTTGGCAGAATATATTAGATAATATGCTACATATGGGGAGGAGACAATTTAACTTCTCATATTTGAGAAATAAGACATAGAATGTTTCCTTTTTTTGTACTTTTAGGACAAGATGAGTGCTAATAATTTTTCTCTGTCACCTCGTGAGCATTAAGTAATTCTCCAGAAATATGCTAGAGAAAAAAAGAATCATAACTGTGGCAATATATATTATAATAAGTTATATAATCAAACTATGGTTGTTCTGATTAATAGATGACAGAGCAGATAAGCAGAGAGATGGACAAGTAAGACTTTAATAGTGACACATTCACAAATATTCCTAGAAATACTGGAATGAAAAGCACGTTATAAGTGTGGTGTTAAAAATGCAAAGCGGTCTGCTCATTTCTTGACACCATATGTCTGTTTCTTGTATTAAAGGATTCAGAAACATTGTTTATGGATATTGCATGACCATGAATGCCAAAAATAATAATCCTATTAAGCTGAGTCCAAATAGCATGTAATGAGATTCAAAATGATATGTTAAATACACATTCTAATAATGAAACTCAAATTGCTTTACAAATAGCATCGGGAGAACATTAGCCTATTTTGATTCTAATAATTACTTGCATCCTGTGTTCCAAATCTATTCAATATGCTTTTTGTAAGAACAAATATTTGCTCTGCTAATTGTTCTGCAATTCTCCTGGTTATTTTTAAAAGGCTAAAGTGCTACTCAAGACCAGCAGTTGTCTGTTAAAATAAGATCTGGTTGTTTTTTTTACTTTAATCATCTTACAGTATTTGAAGAAATTAGGTTCTCTAATACCTCTGTCTTTTGTCCAGATTGCAGTTGTCTGTGTTTTGTACACTATCTTTAAACCACTTTTCAAGTGAATCCTTGCCAGACTAAACATAATTTTTCCTCGTAGAACATTCCATCCAAACCACACACAACCACCATAGCCCTTTCCGGGTTGTCCTAAGTTTGGATTCTTGATTTTTAGGCTAGGTATTATTCCTAGTTCATGTATTAATTCTTATCCAACTATTAAGATACTATCATCATATCATATTATCAGTTAATAAGGAGCTATCAAGACATTTTTCACTGCAGAAAAATGTAAACTGTCTATAAAGAGACCATATGGTCGAAATGTTTTAAAATATTGTTTTTAAATGGAGACAGAACAACCATGAATGGGAAAGGAACTCAGCTTTGGTTTACTTCTGGCTTCGCACTGAAACAGCCAGGGATCTCAGTGGGTATTAGAAATGGACCAGAATTGTATAAATGCTACTTTATCCACCCCTTGAAATATTTATTCAGGTTTCTCTCCTTAAGGTTTCTACAGATGTGAAGTCGATTAGTCTTCAGTGTTACTGCTACAATCTCAAAGACCCAGTGTGTGGCCTCCAACACATGGAAAGATGACCAATGTGCAAGATGCACAGGGGACTTTTCAGATCTGAAGCCAGCAGTCTGAAAAATAAAGTACCTGGGGAAAGTGTGTCTTCTTTCCACTGACAACGAGATCAGGTTCAAGGAGAAGCTAAGCATGCGATTTAGATAACGAGAGAAAAAACAGACAGAGAGAACTTAATTTTCCTTGGGTTTCACCACATTATACTTGTATTTTGTTCTTTTAAAAAGTATGTTCCTTTCATTTTGTGCCATCCAAACTGAGCTTTTCTGAAGACCACTGTAAACTTATAACTTTTAATACTTTCAGCTCTTTCTAATTTCCCTGCATTCCACTTAAAGGGAGGAGAAACTTTTAGATAGCAAAAATGCCTATAGCAATATCCTGGCTTTAAAAATATCCTATGTTTGAAAAGTTATTCTTTTTTTTTCCTTAGTTGACTTGCATGTAATTCTTTTCACATATATGGAATAGTCCTGGGTATCAAGTACAGCTGGGATTTCTGAATACAAATACAACCTGACTGCATGCCAGTGAAACAAAACTCAGTTGCTTGGAGAGTCTATTGACAAATTCCTTAAGTCTCATTAATCACGTATGTGGTGACACTGGAGGGGGCTCTTTACTTTTTTTATTTCTCATTTGTCTCTGATATTCCCTATTTATTACAAAATCCCTTCCTTTGCTGGATTTATAATGTGGCTTTTTTTCCAATACAGTCGTATCTTTTCACTCCCAAGTGGAGCCACCCATGTGCGAGACCTGGGAACCTGGAGCTTTTTGATGAATATCCTTATTCACCACAGAGCAAAGTGACCATGACAGACCTCAGAGATGCTTGACAGTGTGACCCACCAGGGAGATGACAATTACAGATGGAGTTTGCTGATGCTACTTGCACAATCTGATTCTAGTTCCTCTGCGGCAGAAGGTGTCTGCCCCTCCACTCTCCTTCTCCATGATTTTTCTTTAGAAATATGCATGCCTACTTAGGAAATTTATTGATTACTCCTCTTTGGAGCTCAGATTCTGTCTTCTTATGTTAAAAATTACAAAAAAAAGTATCAATGATGCTGAGATCAAAAATTTACAAAGATAGGTACTAATATGTATCTGAGGGTCAGGACAATGATTGCATTATGATGTTCACTTACCAGTCTCTTGAAATTTTCCCACTCCAAATTTGCTCAACCCTGCTAGAACGTAAACAGACCGACAGTTTAAGAGTGAATCTTTATCCTTAAAAACTGTCATCTGGATTCCTTTCTTGCTTCTGTGCAGCAGTACCTCACGGCCACACATTTGAAGTGCAGACATTCCAGGCAGCTTTTCACTTAAAGGTGACATGCTAGGTACATGGAATGGGTTTGCAGAGTGATTTCACCTTGTTTTCACAGTGTGGCAATGCACAGCACTCCAGAGGTCTGCAGTATAAGCTGTTGCTATTGCAGAGTTAGCACACTGAAATTCCATTTGATTTGAAATGCAGGAGACCAATTTTGAAGTACACATGAAAAATATCTTAATTATTTTATGGATGTCCATATTGCCTTTGTCTAGAGAGCTGAGAGCTGATCTTGAAAACATCATTATCTGTTAGGAGGCACCTAAGTTTCTTTTGCTAAGCTCACAGCAAGTATTCTTTGATTAGAAGAATACGACCTTTCAGAAATAAAACTGTGAGGGTGTAGGTACCAAGTCAAAGTTGCAGCATGCAAGAACTTTCCCCATCTTGGAGAAAGCAGAGACCAAAGGCAGTTTTAAATTCTTTTTTAAAACACACGCAGCATTTATATGTCTAAGCAATATTCACCTAAAATCAACAGCAAAAATAAATTTATAGCAGGATTCATGGAGTCAGGCACTTCCCCCCTCCTTCCAAATGAAGCGTAAATGGTGTTTCTTCTCTTCATTTGATGGAGCTAATTACCTTTTCAGTTTCTTGGTAGGAATTTGACTTAAAAGAGAGCGCTACTGCCGTGATCCCTACTAATTGTCATGTTAAGAAACTTGACGCTAAGAGTTACCGTAGGTGTTAACAAAAAATTGCTTCCAGAACATAAATGTGTGTTGCCAGCAGAATTTAACCTCAGGCTGTAATAGTAACTCTGAGACACGAGGCGGTTGAAGTGGATGGAGTTCTGCCAGATTTCCCTGTGCAGATCATGCAGGTGTTTCCCTAAATAGGAAGAGCTGATAATAGACATGATGGTAATTTCTTCCATCCAAAAGATAGCACAGACAAATACACTTTTGGCATCATATTTCACCAGGAAATTATCTGTGATCCCCCCAATATTTTTAAAAAATATTTTTATAGAAAGCAGAAGGAAATTTATGTTAAAATATACCATGTGTTATAACCCCTGTATTCCATAAATGAAAAATATTGGTGGCTATTACCATAATGCTTTTTGAATAAGAAACATGGGTAGGAATCAAGAAAATGGAAAAGATAAATACATCAAAATGAAAACATTCAAAATAGAGAAGGTTTCAATCTTTAAAAATCACCTCTATTTGGCAGTTTCAAGATTTTGCTAAAGCTTAATGCTGACTCTGCAGCCTAGGAGAGGAGATTACTTTCCATTGTCTCAAGAGTAAGGATCAGTCCAAAGAGATAAGGTCCAGTCCCACCATATTACAGCAGTTTAATCCCCAAAGACAGCGTCTGGAGTCACACTGCTAAGAACTGCTGTGCAGAACTGCAGCATCTAGGGTGGCTTCTCCTCTCATTTGNGAGGTTCGGACTGAACATTAGGAAAAAAATCTCCTGGAAAGGGTCATTGGGCACTGGCAGAGGCTGCCCAGGGAGGTGGTTGATTCACCTTCCCTGGAGGTGTTTAAGGGACAAGTAGATGAGGCACTGAGGGACATGTTTTAGTGATTGATGGGAATGGTTGGACTCGATGATCCTGGGGGTCTCTTCCAACCTGGTGATTCTATGATTCTCTGGAATCAGTTATAGTCAATGGATGTCTGAATGTGAAATGGAAGTAAAAGAGAAAAAGAAGGGACTTTTGTTTATTAAAACTACCAAGTGTTACATGGACTTATTTCAGCAAGGGCTACTTCCATTGCCATTATTGGGTTTTATACTAAGGGAACGCCTAAAGGAGATCTCTAAGTCAGAAAGCAGATAGGCTATGTTCATCCCTCAGCATTACATGTGTGGACTGGATTGTAAAGTTGTATGGAGACACGGATTTACCTCTACAGGAACAGGACCATCAAGTGCCTCGCCGATCTGTTTAATACTGGGCTGTCTCGGGCTTTGAGGGCATGGACAAATGTCTGCTGTGATAATGACAATCCTTTCCTCTCTTCGGCCAAAGAAGATTTTGTGTTGTTCTTAAAGTTTCAGTGTTGCCCAGGAATACATGGGAAGAAGTGTAGTTGGGAAAAGGACAGAAGATTTTAGTTTAAAAAGTGGCGTCGAATACTGGTAGGTGGGGACTGTTCTATTACCACGTAAAACCTCACAAGGTGGGTATATGCACATATGTGTATAAATTTGGTTTATGTATTTCATCTTTTGGCCAGGATTTACCCACTAGCAACTAAGATATGGGTTAACATTTGAGAATTCTCTCTCTATCACGTGCACAGAGAAGACTGAACCAAAACGTGGCCTGTCCTGCCCTGCTGGCTGGTCCCTAGTGCTGGCCTCTGCACTTGGCTGGTTGTTCTCACCTCACAAGTGCTGCCTCAAACGTCCCACAACTTAACCCTCATAAACCTGCACAGTTCCCTCTCCCTTCCTCATCCTTTTCTCTCCCCTGCACGCTTCCACAAGTGCCTTTCTGCTGTTTTGCACAGCTGTAATCCAGCCCAGTCTCTCCTTAGATCTCACCGAATGGGAGGTGAGTAAGTAGCTGTCTTGGAAAAGGAGGGAAATTTCTTCAGTTTGCATGATTCTTTAATTCCTTCCTTTTTTTCATAAAATGAAATCACTCCGTAACTCAATAAATAGGTGATGTGTTGAAATTAACTCAAAGTCTAAGTCCTATGAGTAAGTCACAAATCAAGTTGGATTATTTTTTTTCCTTTTCCTTCATTCTCTCTCTTTTTTTTCCCCCTCTTTTCTCTTTAGTGGTGAGTCCAAGCAGGGAAGAGTTGCCAATGTGCTTATGAAAAATTGACAGACAATCCATCTGCAGAAAGAAGAAACAAACCAATAACTAAGTCTCCAATCCAGGAGAAGTATATCAGCTTTCACCTGGCATCAAAATGGCCTAATCAGATTGAAAAGGAAGAGAGTCTTGCTGGCTAGAAACAAACACACAGAATTTCAGGTGAGATCAAATATGAGATCAAAGATATATGTTGGGTTAGTCTTCCTCACTTCTCGGCACCTGGGAAGCTGGGAATATATTTCTGGCCCCTACATTGACCTGGTCTATAGGTGAGGTTGGCACATCTCAGGGGTTCTGTTTCTTCCACTACAAAATTTGTGATACTCAGACCACTCTGAAACTTGACCCCTGCAGCTGAAACATTCTGCAGCCCAGTAATTGTGGCAGGGTTTATAAAGAGAGATTATTTTTTATTAATACCAGAGATAGAGTTGAAAAAAAAGTCAAGCTTTTAAGATCCCTAAACGTCCTGGACTTTGTTATTGGTCCTTCTTTAGAGTAGCATGCTTGAACTCATTAAGATCACACACTGTTTGTCTTAGTTTACATGATAAAAGCTGACCCACACACTCACAGAGGAGCACAGAGAGCACATAACACTCTGCGTTGGCTTCTTGCAGACCCATCCCAGGAGCCACCAGCCCATCACAGGTCATCTCTACAAGCTCAAAGCAGCCCAGAGGCACAAAAGCAGGTGGGAACCCAACTTAAGGACTTAGAGGAAAGGATTCCCTGTCCAGATTCCTCCCTGGGCTGTCTCAGGATAAGCCCCAGTGGCCAGGTATGACAGCCAATAGGAGGAGTTAATGCTGGAGCACCTTTTGGATTGGGGGGAAGTGCAGAACACATTATGGGATACATTTCAGGATTGCACTGAACAGGGTCATTGGGCACTGGCAGAGGCTGCCCAGGGAGGGCATAGTCCCCTTCCCTGGAGGTGTTTAAGGGACAGGTGGATGAGGTGCTGAGAGACATGATTTAGTGATTGATGGGAATGGTTGGACTTGAAGATCTGGTGTGTCTCTTCCAACCTGGCTATTCTATGATTCTATGATTTAGGTGGAAAACCAAAGCTGGGTAAAGAGAGGCATTTAGGTGATCTCGGGGAGAACAAACACAAGCACGCCGAAGGATAAAGTGTTAAAAGGGGCCAGTTGCATATAGAGTTTGTTACACTCATCTGGCCATTCCTAGAACCTGTTCAGTGCATTCTGTCCTGTCTTCTCATTAAAATCCATTTCTAAATCTTTTTCCTGGGGAGGAATAGGCACACTCCCCATTTGGCATGCATGTGTGTATGCAGGGGTGGGAATTCCAGCACCTGGAGCCAGACTGTTGGTCAGAAGGTCTCCGAGTCCATAGTGCCAGCAACTTCAGTGAGTGCAGGTTTGCAATTGCAGACTAAACTGGACTAGCTATTGAGATGAAATGGCAAGAGGTGGTGTGAGACTCTGAGAGTGAGATCATGGTTGAACTGACTACTGGAGGGACCAGAGAAATCCTGTCCAGCTGCTGTAGAGCTTTACATCCATGTGTGTATGTTTGTGCTTATGTATGTGTTTGTGAGATTGTCTGTACCAGCAGCTGGAGCGAACCTACTGCCTCAGGGACTTCTACATCCTGGTGCCAGCAACTGAAGAGACTGGGATCACAAGCAGCTACTGGGCTGATGGTGTTTCTGAGCCTGCCTGATGGAGGGATGTGCATTGTAAATGTGTATATACACATTATATATTTTCTACCAATAGACCTTCATCCTGACCAGCCAGAAGGAGAAGTGTTTGCCTGTGTGTGAGTTTTGAGTATGACTGCATGCGTTTGTGTACGTGTGCCCGCTGGGAATATGTGCTCAGCCCTACTACTATTTGGAGCTGAGGTATGTAGCTGCTGCAGCCTCACCTCTGCTGGGCTTCCAGATTCCACGCTCCCTTATAGCCCACAGTGTTGAGGACAACAGAGCTGACTCAAAGCTGCTCAACTCAGCTGCTGAGAGGTTCAGTAAAACAAGCATTTAGTGCTTTACACTGACAACCACTTGAGCCCGAAGAGGCAAAGCCACAGGGTGACATTTGAGAGTAAAACAGGTAAGGCTGGAGGATAAGTGACCCAAGTAAGTGTGGATGTTGCCCTGAGCAAAGTTAAACTTCACTGCGTCCACCCACCCACTCAGCTGCGGGTGGCCACAACAGACACCTGTGTCCACTCAAGCTGAGTTATTCTTTTGGGAAAAAAAGCAGGATGTGGTTCAAACCCCACTGCAATCACTCAGAAGGCTTCCAAATATTGACATGATATAAGATAACGAATACAGAAATAGCCGGCTTTGGGACATGGCATTATTGCATGAACGTATCCTGGAGTGAACCAGCTTGGAAAAAACAGCCTCGCAGCAGTGATGTTCGAATGGGATCTTCCTCTGCACATCTCCAGCTAAGCCCCCATTTCCCCCCCTTACATGCAATGTAAAAGACAATTGAGCTCAATGTTGAAATCTTAGAAATATTATGAGAAACATTTTCCTTGGAACAGCACATGTATGTACTGAAGGAGAAGAGGGAACGTGTGCCAGTGTGGGGTGGCTAAAGGGACTTCAAACACATTTGGATTAAGGCCAGATTTAGGTTCAGCCCAGGAACTTGGATGGGTAAATTGTTCCCTGTTTTCCAGAGCTAAAAACTGAAAAGGACAACTGATTGGAAAGAGGGAAAGAAGCAAGTTTTTGATGTTAACGGATGTGGGTATGGGTGAAGCAGGTTAAAAATGGTGGGGCTTGATTAGGAAAAAACATACAGTGAATAGTTTCCAATGTTTGCTGTTCATACAATCACAGTTCAACAGCATTTTGAAAGGTTGTAGCCCAGGATCTGCAGAGCAAAGGGTGGCCTGGAGTTCTTGTCTAAGACCAGGATTTGTCTCATCTGCAATGGGACAGTGAATATTCATCTGTGGCAAAGTCAATGAATCAACTCTGCTGTTTCTTCCATTTAATCTCTCTGCATCACTTGGCACCCACGCATTTCACTGCAAAACTGCTTTAGGAATATGTTAATGAGGAGATTTAAAGATCTTGCTTGTAAACCCAAGATATTTCTTCTTTATATACGCTCTGAGAAAGAGTAACTAGTAAATAGAGCCATAGATCCCTCTAACTGATTTTGAATTCTAATTTTAGTTTTACTAATACAGCATTTTTTTCTCTTCAAAATATGACAGAAGTGCTACAAAAAGTAAGACAAATTTTCCTCGTTAAAAAAGATCTGTTATTTTTTCAGATGTTCGGTTTACCTTTCTAAAAAGAAAATTATGAATAACACCATCAAAATGTTCTTGTTTTCCATTTTTCAATGCAAAATGTTTCTCATGCAAAAAAATGTTGGCCAACTATAACAATGCAAGTTTTGTAAAGTAACTTTTAAAGAAAAGCAACATCACTGGAGATGATAAAACAGTCACAGATATTCCAGGCTGCTCTTTCTTTGCAGGGAGTGGTATAAGGAAGCAGACTATTAAAATTCAGCTGATATTCTCAATCAACTCCTGTGTCTAATCCCCAATGGTAAGAAAAGGAGAGCTTTGTTACTGCTAAGAGACATTTAGCTTGAATTGTATCAAGCTAGGTAACTTCAGGAATTAAAAAATAAATCTCCCAGGCTCTGCTGAAATGTTTTTTTCCCTCCAATTTCCTCCACAAAAGAAAGGACAAAATAGAGTGGAGCGGAGAATTGTATCCATGCACGAGTTCAGTGAAAAGGTACTTTTCAGCTAGAAGAACCAGCTTGTTGCCAATTTCCGTCAAAATAATTCCCCAGGTTAAATCCTGGTCCTATTGAAGCCATTGTCCAACTGCTCATTGGCTGTAAGGGGAGATCAGGATTTGTCCCGTTCAATTCATTAGTGATGGTATGAACCCCAAGTAGTATTACGCTTCCTTTAAAGAAAGAGAAGCTCCTACTTACTGTTTATATACTAACGTTATTTCTCACAGGTTTATTGTGTTACTCGCCTTAATTTGGTGCCGTGCTGGGTCCCTGCGGGATGCCACTCAAACATTATGTCAATGATCTCAAAATTGAACTCCAGCGCTTTATTTTACAAATGGCTCCTAGCAGATGTGTGGCACACTTTATTAACTTAAGTACCCATTAGTTGAAAATTTCATTAGTTTGGGGGAAAGGGATCAGTTTCGTCAATAGATCTGGTATGGGTGGACCCTTTGTGTCAACCTGACCCATATCAAAATGGATTATTGTTGTAAGTGAGACAAGTGACCTAATGTTCTGCCTATTATGCACACATGATCTATAACCTTTTAAAATACTAGTGTGGGAAAGGAGCACACTTCACTGCATCCCCAAACCGCGGATTCTTAACAGGTGGCAGCCCCTCTCTTAGCAACGTTTGCCATGGGCTGTCTGCGCGAGCGTATGAATTATCGGGGGGTACAGTTTCCAACCAGGTAACCAGGGAAAAACCAGGATGGAGAATGAAACCAGAATAATGAACGGCCCTGCAGA
Source organism: Piaya cayana (assembly GCA_013389865.1). Classification (NCBI taxonomy): domain Eukaryota; kingdom Metazoa; phylum Chordata; class Aves; order Cuculiformes; family Coccyzidae; genus Piaya; species Piaya cayana. The sequence goes on along the minus strand of WAAB01018451.1, from coordinate 29,148 downwards.
CTTTTTAATGAGTGCAGGAGGCAGCTGGTGGTGCTGGGTCTGTAGTGCCATCATCTGACTAAGCGGCGCATTTCGGCCGAGGTGTTTTGTGTGCTGCCTGGAACGTTTTGGACTAATAAAACCACAGAGGTAAAGCTGGATGTGGTTGCAGCAGTAACATATGGTGCATTTTACTGCACAGCTTTAATGTTTTGATGCTGTTCGCTCCCTGAATGATGGCAGCAGTAGTTTCCAATGCATTCGCTTGACCTTGTTTTGGAAACTAATGTTAGGGCCAACTTGAAGGCCTCATGCAAAATTATTTGGTGGGACCACCCATTGAAAGCTGCGCTACATAACCCTTTGGCTGTTTTGTGGAACAGCTCGCACACCTGCCCTGAACTCCTTGACCTTTCAAAGAGGGAAATGTAAATCTACCTGCAAGTGATGAATCCCTAAGTGGTGGAAGCAAATTTTACAGCAAAACCCAGCACTTATTATTATTACTTCATGTTTCTTTAACCTTATATTCAACACTGTAACACTGGGATATAAGCAATAATATTACAGTAGCATAGAAACCTTTTTTTTCTGGAGAATAACCAGTCACCATGATGCATCCTGCAGCCTGCTGAGGGCTCTGCCCACACACTGTTAAAAGTCCTCTGTTCGTTGTCTTCTGCATAATAAGTTGACACGAGCACATCAAAGAAATCTCAAATAGTCAGATTGATAGAAAATGCTGTTGAAAGAACCAGAGGGGAAAGTACCACCCTCTAGACATGGCAGAAGTGCTTCCACACTGCAGGGTGCTAGTGACTAAATATCTTGTTCTGGTGGGAGGGTGACTCCTCTGGAAGTACTTGAAGATATCATCTGCTTCCATTCCTCCATCATCACGCAGTGGGCATGTGTGCACTAAAGCTGATCTGAGTTTGTGCCCTTAACCCAACCTAAAGGAGATGTATCACCCTTCATGCATATGAACTATAAAGCACTTGCACTTTTCTGTCGTATAAATTGCTGGCAGTGTCTGGGAAAGCCCTGAGAGCAGGATGCTGCTGCAGGGAAAAATCACACAGCTCACCTCTTCTGAGCTCTGCAAGCTGCGGGGTGGAAAGCATGGTTAGGCTGGGTGAACTGCTCTGTCTGGAGCTGCCACCCTCAGGGGGACTTCTCAGCATTTTCCCTGCCATATATTGTACCTCAGCACGCTGGTGATATCATACGAGGTGTGAGATAGCCAGGAAGATACCAGCTGGGATGAGCTGATCCTGCCAGAGCCATTGACCGGATTTACAGCCAATTCCTTGCAGCAGTGCCTGGGCAGCCCACGGTCAGGATGGGCCAGATGGGACTGACCCAGAAGAAAGACTCTTTTTTCAATGTGGTGAGTTTGGGAGGCAAAGGGAGGGATGGCTGTGCTTAGTCTTTGTGGAGATAAATTCAGTTGTGGAGGGACCTTTTCATCTTCAGTGACAGAGACATATTTTTCTGGAACAAGACATTTCTCTCTGCTGTTAATTAAAAAGAAAGGCAAAACTCAGAATCAGAAAATTCCAAAACTGAACAAATCAGCACGGGCAAACTAGATTTCCCAGTTTACTGAAGGGTTTACTTCTTCCTCCTGTGGGCTTTGGTTGATTCTCAGAGGTAGGTTTGGGTTTTTGTCAGTATCAACTGCTCAGAGAGAGGTTTTCCAGTTTCCTTCAGGAGCACTGATCCTTCTAAGAAGTTTAGGAAGTTAGGAGGATATAATGTGTGCCTTGCCCCTCCCCTACCAGCTAGATTTCTAGTCTTCTACGTGGTTGTGAGACACAGTTCACTTTTAGTTGCTCATGTCTGTTTCCCACCTCCACAATTCAGGTCTATTTGCCTTCTGTGGAAAGAAATTTCAGATAGACTAAAGAAAACTTTATGAGAGAATGGAGTATGTCTATTCTTATTATAAAGAGTCACATCATCATGAATTGTGTCGTGAAGCAAAACTGTGTTAATGTTATTACTGTTAATCACAGAATCACAGAATCACCGGGTTGGAAGAGACCCATTGGATCATCAAGTCCAANTTCACCAGTTTCGTTGCTCTTCTCTGGACTCGCTCCAGAGCCTCAACATCCTTCTTGTGGTGAGGGGTCCAGAACTGCACACAGTAAATCTTCTGTCTAGTGCAGAACAGACAAAGAACTTACGGATATTTAATTCTAGTCATTGCTTCTGCTGACAAGCTGAGGACCTGCTTTTCTCAAGTCAGCAGGGAAACATGCACTCCAGTTGCTTCTTCTGCTTAGGTTCATTGCAGTAATTTCAGTGTAGTTTGGTGGGAAGTGCTTTCTCACAGGTAGGTCTCCCGTGATACCAACGCAGAGCGCACACTATATTCTTCCCCTGTTTCCTCCGGAGCCTAATATATCTTCTGCAACACTTTCAGCTTGAAACGAAGTTTATGACCTAAAGTCTATAGAATAATATGAATCACTGGACAGTAATTTATAGAGTTGCCTCATAATTACTATAGATTATAATAACATGACCCTATTTATTGGAACATATACAGGAGAAAGGTTATTTTTGAAATTTTTCTCTATTTGAGCCAACATTGCTCCAAATATGAATGGATTTGTTGACACCACATTAAAAATAATCATTGTCAAAACAACTGGGAAAAAACCCTTTTTTGAATGGTAGAATCTTCCTGCTCCTGAAACTTTCTTGCAGGGAGGTAGGGAACAATGTTTGGCTCATGGTTTTTCTGTGAAAAGTGATTTTTTACATGTATAAATAACTGAGATCTGCTTAGGGATCTGTAATAAGAATGAACTAAGTAAATGATAACAAAGCATGCTACATGTAAATGTTCAAAAAAACCTCATGTTGTATTTGGAAGGAAAGCAGGTTAAAGCAAAGAAGAAGCCAACATCTTAAAGAGGAATAGTTACGTTTTGGGCTTGTTTTGCACATTCTCAATTTTCTGCATTTACTATCCCTAAGTATTTTCTACCCCTAAGTTATAACCTGACACGGTCTTCTCCATGGGAAAGGCAGAAGCAGCGAGGGGTAGAACAGACAATGCTCGAACCTGTGGTGTTTTTGGTAGTGAACTCAAAAATCTTTGAGCAAAACACACCTGTGTTATTTTGATTAACTGGAAAACTCTGAGGGTCTTGAGAATGAATTTTCTTTTTCTGTGATCATGCATAATTAGGGCCATCAAGAGCCCTCTGAGTCCTGAAAAGGCTTAATCCTGATGACGTACTTCCCGTCTGTACTTCTGCTGTTGAGTTGAGGAAAGGGGACATTTGACAATCACAACATCACCTGTGTTCAGGACACAGCCTGGCCTGTGCACCAAACTCTCCCCACCCTCCAGACTGAGGCAAGGAGCATGAGAAACATGCTGGAGGTGGAGAGGGTGTGGAGACCTGTTGCCCTTAGAGTTCTTGGTCTACATGACCTTGCGTGCTTTTAAAGAACTAGAGTAGTGTGCTGGAACATCTGACTGGTGCCTGATTATGTCTGTGCCCATGCAGCCTGCTTGGGCATGTATTTTCAGACATTTCTGAGAATAGTTTTGCATTCAGGGTGGTTGAAGGAAAGACCTCACTTTTCTAGGATAGGTGCTATACAAGAAATACCTCCAGCATATGTTTGCAGGAGCAGAACCAAAGACCTTATTGAATTCTACCAAGATTTGATGTCTTAAGAGTACCAAGATGCTTCATACCAGAGCAGTGACCACAGAGCCCTGACAACCAGAGAAAATCAAAGCCTGTAAAAGAAATATTGTAAATGCTGTGCTCCAGAAGCCCAGTTTTGTTGCTTTTCTGATATTCAGGATCCATTAACGCCATGCACATTCCAGATGTGCATTAGAGACTGCTCCAGTTCTGAAAAGTATGCTTGGCTTAATCAGACATGAGTTTTTTTATTCCAAGTAGAGATGTATTCATTTGAAATCATCAAAAAATGTATATTTATGGAGGAAAGCTGGAAGCTGCAGGCCAACACACTGATTATGAGAGTGTAAAGAGGTACTGTCAGGCTGCATATGTTTTAAATATCTTAAATTCAGAGACCAGAATACATAGGGACAGTAGATGGATAAGTGACACATTTGGAAAACTCCGGGTACATGTATTCTGATAAATTAAACAGTGTCAAGACACAGGCACAGGCACTACAACTTACTCATCCATGCTGGTCAATTGTTAGAACAGTCCTTGGTGTGGGTTTGGCCCACATCAACTGACAGTCTCCCAAACAATTACGAGGTAAGGTTTGCATGTTAGTACGAGCCAGGGACCACTGCCAGTAGGCAACATTCAGGAGGCTGTCCTGTCCTAGAGGTTAAGAGAGTTTAATATTGTGGATGCAATCAGATTGTTCCAGATGCCTCGATGGCCCTGACACTGTTTAGTTAACTAATATAGATGTAGGTGTTTATACTCATCCATTTGGACCCATGCCTCATGTGCCAAACAAACAGCTGTGGTGATTTAAGATGTTATTGCACCTGAGCTCTTTGTTACTGGCTCTTGCTGGAGGTTACTGACCCCACTGTAGGGCTGCCAACAGTAATGAACTTCAAGTGTTTTAGACCAGTGAAGGTCAAGCCATAATGTGAGGCCTGTCTATGTACTGAATATGGGGAAAAGATCAGTTTGAGAAGATTCTTCCTCCTCCACTTGCATCCATGTATTTATAAAGCCCCAGCTACGGTGAGAGATCTCACTGGATCTGGTGCTGCTTCACTCTTAGCACAGAGTGTGCTTAGTCATGGGTGACCTTTTGGATAATACTCACTTCTTAAAGCTAATATTTGGCTTCCATGGGCCGCACTGCTTTTCCGGAATCTGTGTTATTCTGACTGGTGTTTCACAAGAGTTTTGCACTCTAAAATCTATGTAGCAATGATATTTTCCCCAACTGCAATCCCGCTTGCTTTTAGAGACAAACTAGCTTTAAATGGTGTAATGTCTTTTCAGCTGCATGAGGCAGATTTATTACGAACAGAAGTTCCAGCTACCTGTGGGACTATGGTGGGATACAGGGATGGTAGGTGGTGTAGTGCTTCCTTGCCCAGGGCTGTGAGGGATCTCCAGCTGCCAGCAGGACTACGATGTGGTACTGACTGAGCTCTGTGCTTCTTGTATCTTATGTAGTTTTCCTTTTAGAAAGTTGGGGTACTTTTTGGCTGAGTAGCAGAGACTGTGGTCTCCTCATTTTCATATTCAGGGCTGTGGCTACCAGCGACAAGTGAATTATCAGCCAAAGCAACCATCCTCTGTCTCCATGGAGAACCCTTCCCTCATTGCCTGGTAGCCTCCCAGCCTCATGTCAGGCTATCTGTCACAGTTCTCCTTGATACCCAAAAGACATTATTGGGCACTGGCAGAGGCTGCCCAGGGAGGTGGTTGATTCCCCTTCCCTAGAGGAGTTTAAGGCACAGGTGGACGAGGTGCTGAGGGACATAGGTTAGTGTTTGATAGGAATGGTGGGACTCGATAATCCGGTGGGTCTCCTCCAACCTGGTGATTCTATGATTCTATGATTCTATGACATTCCTCCTGGGCCACCTGTGTCTCTCACCCCACTGTGACAAGGCCATTTCATCAACAGGGATGGTGCCTGGAGATCACATGGAGCCTGGCCAGCTCTTGACTACCCAGAGTAAAAAAGGGTAGCTCCCTTTGCCTGTAGCTCTGGAGAATTTCCAGCTCCCTGCTTGACTGTGATGGGGTACAGGTGGGGTACTTATCTGTCCTATAGAGCATTGACAGCTTTCCAGAGGGAGAAGACAGGACCATGCTGTGGTTTGGTTGCATCCCTGTCTGTGTGTCCAGCTGTAATCAATACGAAAAGCAACAAATGTAGATCAACCATCTGGCTCTGCCCTGCTTTCCTCTTCCTGACCTTGCTCACTCAGCCAACTTGCCTGGCATCCGGAGCTGACACAGCCCTTTTTATACCCCCTGGGACTGGCTGTGCCACCAACCTGCCTGTGACACGAACACCTCCAATATCCTGCTTGTTGTGACATGACTGCTGCTTCACCAAGGTGGTACCAGGAGCTGGTGGCTGCTTGCTGTGACATGGCCATGACATTGCCAGTGTTCATGCATTGCTGTGGCATGGCTATTATCTTCTACCACTCAAGCAAGAAGAAACAACAAATTAATAATAATGAACAACAGCTGATATTGCTGGAGAGGGAAGTTAAGGAGCTGTAGCAACAATCCTATCCACAGCCCAATTTTAAGGACTTGTGCTGCTGCTTGCTGCTGCAATTTGTGAGTCTGAAGGTTAAATTCTGGGGGGAAAAAATGCTTATCAAGTTGACTGAAAATAATATTTCACACCTTTGGAATTAAAGAATTGTCAGCTTCCAAACCCTGCATCCACTAGTTACTGATGGCACAGAGGATGTTTCAGTGTGAACTACAAGAGTCACAGCTTTTTCTATCTGACATGAATCAAAGATTTTGCCAGGAAATGTTTTGTGCCATGTGCTCCAGCTGGATATGGGAACAAAATATATAAGTTTGCTTCCATCTTCCTCATTCAGGGGACAGGACAAGGGGGAATGGTCTCAAGCTCCGTCAGGGGAGATTTAGGCTAGAGATTAGGAGGTAATTTTTTACGGAAAGGGTTATTAGGTATTGGAATATGCTGCCCAGGGAGGTGGTTGATTCTCCTTCCCTAGAGGTGTTTAAAGCATGAGTAGACGAGGTCCTGAGGGACATGGTTTAGTGTTTGATAGGAATGGTTGGACTGATGGGTCTCTTCCAACCTGGTGATTCTGTGATTCACTGCAAAACTGGTGCATCCTCTTTAACTTGCAGAACCAAAGGCAATAGGCACAATGGAAGCACAGGAGTTTCCCTTTGAACAGCAGGGAGCACTTTTTATACAGTAGTGGTGACTGAATACTGGCATAGGTTGCCCAGGGAGGTTGTGGAGTTTCCCTCCCTGGAGATATTCAAGAGCCATTTGGACATGGTGCTGGGCCACTGGCTCTTGGTGTCTCTGCTTAAGCAGGGGCATTGGACAACAAGACCTCCAGAAATCCCTTTCAACCTTAACCATTCTGCGATTCTCATTCTGTGGAAGTATTTAACAAACAAGGGCATGTCTGACAGTTGCTCACTGTGCCTTTTGGCAGCCAGATGAGTTGCTTAAACAAAGGGAAGAAACATAAGGAGAAATCCTCCCTGGCTTTCTACCAGACGCTGCTAGGGCACTAGCTGAAGGGACATGAACAGGGTATAAACAGCTTTGAATATGTGGGACTGAAGCAATCACAGTCCTCTGAGAAAAAGGTTCCCAAGCTCTGATGTGCATGTTGCAGTTGGTATACATATTGCAGGGCTACAGATGCTCCTAGGAAGAGAAGTTTGTATGCAGAAATGGTCTTTTTTTTTTTTTTTTTTTGGTGCTTTTATCCCACTATCTCAAACAAATGATGCTTCACCATCTGGTATTAGAAGACAAGCGCAGAGAGAAAATTAATTTGGCATAGGCTGTGTGTCTTGCTCAGTCTCCTTGCTTTCTTACAGTGTCTCTATGGCTGGAGAAACACAGAGCAGTAAATGCAATTTAAAAGGCATTCTCAACATTTCTGACATCCTTAGCATCATAGTACATGCCATTCCTGTCCTCCAAAAAATGTGAGGTAAGTGCGGTCATCCCACACAGTGGGAAAGGACAGCTGTTGGTTAATGGTTCTGCTAATCACAAGTACATTCTAATAACAAATTCTATTCGTTCTTATTTTAAGCAAAGTTTATGTGTTTATTTTAAGAACAAAGGGCAAATTACATAAAGTGTCAGTGTTGCTCTAGCCAAAAAATTTGTAGATGTCCCACCCCTCACTTTCTCAAAAGAAAGTAAGTACCCCTATCTGGTTAACTGCAAGAGCAACATTCTTACATTAATCTCAAAAAAGCATCTGATAAGTACGAGGAATGCATTATGTCAAATCAAAAGTTCACATTTATTGTATTATCATTCTCCAAAACCAGTTTCTACATGTGTTGAATATAAACAAAAGCAGCAAAGCGGGGAGTGTGTGACCATCATGAGTCATCTAGGACAATTTTCTGTGACTTCCAATGTGAGTGGGAAAAGTGAACTTCCTCCACTTACATACACTAAATATTTTTGGGAGCACAAGAAGTGTTGAAGCCGGGTTTAAAACACATCTGGGTTGTATGCTTGATTGTGTGCTCCTCTGGAAGATTTTCCTGTGTCTGGGGTATTCATAACTGAGCTTTTCTTTGAGGAATCTCTGCCTCTAAATAGCTGTGAACTCACACTCCTCACTTTTCTGGAGGGCTTACAGAGTATCAGTCTTACAAAGAAATGGAGTAATTCATGGTGGAATGTACCTCTGGAGATCCAATCCAATACCCCACACAAAGCCGGGCTTGAGCTTTGAAGTCAGATGAAGTTGCTTTGGACTGTGCCTGTCTGAGGTCTGAACATCTCCAATGAAACAGAATCTACAACCTCTCTGGGATCTGTTGTGCTGGCATTTGAACACTCAAAGGGTGACTTTTTTTCTTTCATATGACATTTATCTATAACTTTTGTCTTTTCACACTGAGAAGATCTTGACTCTGTCTTCTCTATAACCATGTAACAGGTTCTGGAAGACAACAATAATGTCTCCTCCTAGCCTTTTCCTCTTAAGGCTCCACAAACCTGTCTATTTCCCTTTTGGTAATGCACTCTATGCTTCAGCCCTGTGACTGGATATCTGGCCACTGCTGAACTCGCTCTGGTATGTCCATGTCTCTCTTTCACTGGGGATCCCCAAACCAGACACAGTAATCCAGATGTGGACCTACAAATGCCAAACAGAGGAGACTGATCCCTTCCCTGACCTGCCAGCTACAACTGCCTGGAATGTAATTGACCTTCTTGGGCAAAAGACCACGCTGCTGACTCCTGTTCAACTTCTTGTCCACACGGAGTACATAAAGACATAGATATAACATGTAGATGTACATGCTATACATTACATATTATGTAGCTGTATATATCCTAAACTTTATCCTCACCGAGGGAAAAAAAGTTGTGCTTAAAAAAGTTCTATTGCAACTTTATCCACAGCGGAACAAATGGGCTCTCTGCTATCTAAATTATGGTGGATATCGGTAATCGCTATGGGAGTACTTGACTTCAGAAACAGAGGCTGGCTGCACACCAGATACAGAGCAGAAGTGGAAACAGGGTGAAGAGGCAGCTGAGCTTAGCATCAGACTTTCCAGTATGTGCTGACTTTTCAGTATCAATCTTTGCAGGGTGTGCTTTTCTACTTTAAACACTTTTTTTGTCGCAATTATTTGTTTTTGAATGGGGAAAAAAAAGTAATGTGATTTTATTAAATAAATCATCTTCTCCCTATAATATTGACTAGTTTGCATGCCTTGCTAAACATTAAACCAGATGAAATGGGGCTCGGTTACATACGGTTAAGTGGCGTGCTTTTTGTGACCGGTAAATGAGATAACTATTTGTTATTTTTAAACAAACGTTCACCCCTAAAAAGAAACATCTCTATTAGACAGAGAAGCGACTTCACAAAGGTGCATTATGTGGCAGCCAAAAAGTGAAACGGGTGGCAGATTATTTCCAAAGTTAAAAGTTTATGGCGAAACCACAATATAAATTAACTGCTAGCAGCCGTTGAGTCCATTCCTCGGATCATTTATCTGTATGAGAGTGTTATATGTTTGATGCCTGGTATGTGTGATGGTTTTGGGGTGGACTAGAGTGTTTCTGAGTGATTTAGCACATGAAATCAACTGCAGGTTTCTAAACCAACAAACATAACAATGAGAGAGAGAAGTCAATACATGTATCTTGATTTCTTGTTGTCCTTACAGTTATGTCTATCTACTTCACAGACATCAGAACCATTAGAGTTACTAGATTATCTCCAGTTCATGAATTAGTATTATTCTGAGAACTCCACTGTTAAGCAGAGAAGTAGATTTCCCATTTTACTGCTGGGAAACGAATATATGAGAAAATAAGGTGACCAAATCATGCAGCGGATCCAAAACTGGCCTAGGAACTGAATCCTCATCCAGATTGTGAACTATTAAAACCAGAACCTGTCTAGGTAATGGACAGTGTGTTGTAAAGGTAATCAGACATGAGATATACATTAAGATGTGTAGAAAGTAGAAAGATGATGACATTCAATGGAAACCTCAAGAGGGAAGACATAGAAGCTCAGATGACACATGCCGAGGCAAGGCCACAAAGAAGTCATCAGGTCATTACTGGGCTAGCAAAATATCCATAGACTTTGAGAAAATAACAGTGTATTTCTAAAAGGACTAGAAAATTTCACTTCAAATCTCCTGGAGGAGGAACAGGTCAATGTTGAATACGATAACTGTATCACTTCATAAATTCGAACATCAAATTCATCAACCCGTTTCAGCTAGAAGGGTAACAAAATGAAGTTGTTTCCCTTACTGTAACATCTAAAAATGCAACTTTCTGGCTCTGTATTTAAACAAGAACTGAACCTTTAGATGACGAAATTGGTGGAACACCATTTGTGAAGCCGCTGAATTAATGGGACCCGAGTGGGAAGAGCTACGTCGGCTAACTGCTGACAGGCATGTTGGGAAGCCTTGGCTGTCTCCATGTGCTGAAATGAAGGGGTTGACCTAAGGATTAGATTTGACTTTTAACTTGACAGCAATGTACATTGGACGTGTGCGTGTGTTTGTACGGATCTGTGCACATATAGACAGATGTGTCTGAGAGAGAATCAAGGTGGGGTTGGTGTTGTTGTAAATGTATTTGACATCACAGCTTTGTGTATACGGGCCATCTGTGAGGGATGTGTGTTCCTTCACATTTGGCTGGTTTTCTGTTCTGCAACTTTAAAATGAAATGTTTTTGCATAATTTTCCATGTTGTTTGTAAGTAGCTGTAAGCCAGTCATCATCTTAAAGAAAAAGGAAGGCTAATTAAAGAAACAAATAGAATAACAACCGAGAAAGAGCACGATGGAGAGACACAGCTTATTAACAATGTGAGATGTCTGTCTAAAGTATCACATAACAAAATGTAGTAGGTGTTTGAGAGAGATCTTTTTATTAATGTCTCTTTGAGAACTTAAAAGATGGTAATCTTAGAATATATTAAATTACCACCTATGCTGAATGTTAGAGACAGTGATATCACTTCACCACTTTTCCTTCTTTGTTTGGCAACATAATATGATGCAGATGCAATGGGAGTGTCAAGCATGTGGGAGTCAGCATGTACCTGGGAAAAGGGGATTTTTCTGGCTTAATGTAGAGTCTTGATGCAACTGACTTGGCATAGGGGTCTAAGCAGAATCTTGTTACTGGTTTTGGATCTTAACCGCCTTGCAGGCTAGCCACTGATTTAAAACTTAAGAATATGAAAGGCTTTAGAAGGAAAAGAAATAAATGGCATTTCAGAATCACTGCTGGGTGCTGTGTATGGATGTTCAAGAAGCAGGTGACAAAAGACTATATTAGCAGATGGAGTGATTTCTGAGGGTTCTACAACAAAAACCTTCCATACTTAAAACCTAGCAATAGAGCTGTAATTACCAGGGCTTTCAGAGCAGCGGTAGTGTTAAATACAAAGACAATCATAAAACACTTTCTATAGAAAACAGTTCTAAATAAAAACACTATCAAACCTTTTAGAAATAAAGTCCTGTAATCATAGCAAATACCAGAAAAGGCATCACTGCAAAACAACAAGTAGGCTTATGTTATCTTTTTTCCTCTACTTGGCAACAATATTGAAATGCATCTTAACTGTGGCACAGGCAGTGCAGGGAGAGAAAAGTATGTTATGGAGGGTAACTCTTTGCCTTCCATCCTTAGCCAGAGATGTACACAAATCAGAGTGGAATATTATCTCTGTCAGAGCTAACGTGTTGCCCAGAAACCCAGGAACCCCCAGGCTCTTTCAGTATAACTTACAGAGAGTTATTATAGAAATGACAGGCAGTGTTTGGAGAGCTGCGAGTCTGTTACTTTTCCCCATGGATCTCCTTGATTAGGACCATCTTTACCCACAACACTGGCTTCCTCTAAGTATCTAACCATGTCATTTCTGGGATATATGTGGTGTTTTCATTCTATATGCTCTCTTTTTTTACCCATTTGGTTCACTCTTTGCTTCACTCTGTCTCGGGTCCCCCAGACATCTATACTGCAAATATTGGCTCCAGTGTGAAACAATCAAAAGTTCCCCTTTTAAGGAAACCTGGATACTGAATAAAGAGTTGTTCCAATTCCTGTTTCCTACAGGCTATATAATGTTTGAACTAGTTCATATCACTTGTTCAGAGACCAGAACTTGCTCCTCGAATCCCAAAGGCAGTATAGATTTATCCATAAATTCAAGATTGTTTCTAGCATGTCCACTTGAAATCATTTGCTGGGAAATAAAAATGAGTTTATAACTTGTGGTGGGTCTCTGCTTACAGCAAACACCTGGGAAATTCTTCACAACAAAAATGTGGTGTAGGCATCTCCTATGACCTTAGTTATTTCTGTGAGTTGGTGGTGATACTTCTGCTCCGCGTGCTTGATCCTCTCACTCTGCCAGTGGCCTCACAAGCAGAAGATACTTCTCCAGCCTTTCTGAGAAGACTTAATGTTGTTGTTTATTCTCCTAACAGCTACCAAAATCACATTGTAAGAATATAAATTGCAAGGCTTATAGTGTACTTTATGGTCAGTTATGCCATCTGGGGAAGAGTCTATTGTTTGGTAAGATAGAGGGATGCTTCTGTCTAAATGGACATGAATAACACAGAAGAGGAAAGATACAGAACTGGCTGAGAACATTTCAGTTGCTGAAATGCTTCAGGGGAATTTACAATGCTTGCGAAGTGATTATGTGCCACATATAGAGTAAAAATATAGTTGTGAGGAATGATAGCATTAGCCATGAAGAATTTGCTCCATATTGTAAACCATAAAGAAACACTTGATTTTGTAGTGAAAAAAATGCTTCCAAGAAGGTAAAGGCAAGGACCCATCTCCTCTGAGGAGATATTGTCATCATTAAAAGAGAGAGAGAGATGTGGCTTTTTGTGCAAGAGTAAGTGAAAGAAAAGGTTTCCAGCACTATAGACTAAAATATGTATGAGAGCTCATGGACACACATATTCTGGTAGACCTGGAATGCAGAAATATTAGAAATTAAGGAAGATTTCTGCAGAAGATAGTACAGGTTAATACAAGTGAATATTACAGTATTGATGGGTAAGAGGATGATGTATTATTTCAAAGAACGTCAGATAGCTGGCAGATAATACCCTGAGAGCCACGCAGTTTGCTAGAGGGGTTGTGTGTTTTTTTATGGTTAGGGATGAAGCTATTCCCTGGAGAGAAGACAGCTGGAATAGAAATATGGTGAAAGAGCTGTTGTAATATCTGACTGTCAATCTAAAGACATAATTTCAAGCCTCTTGGCAAAGTTTTCCTGACATCTACGTCCTCCTAGCTCAGCCATGACTGGTTAGCAGGTTGCTTGAGCTGGTTATAAAAGATGGATGGACGTGATCTAGTTTGCCTTGACTGGACTGTTTCAGTTTCTTACTATTGAAATATGCCTTCATCACACCAGTTCAATAACATTCAAAACTTCTGGCTATGTACAAGTGTGGTGGTTGGTGCTGCCAGAACAGTGGAAGGCTAGTGACAGAAAGTATTCAGACTGGTGGTCACGTCTGAGTTTGGTGTTGAGGCCTCTGACTTACGGTTGCTACCGGAATGATAATGCATTTACATGCAGGAATACCATAAAACTTCTCTCTTTTTCCATGATGATGTATAAAAATGATGATGAAGCCAATTGCTCATACGTCATTTACCAAAGGTTAAGTAAGGTGTAAAGTGTGGCACCCTGAAGTCATATTAGTCACAGAGAATCACTGAGTAGCTTGGGAAGGAAGGGACCTTTGAAAGTCTCTAGTGTGACCTCCTGCTCAAAGCAGGGGCAACCTTCAACTCAGACTGAGTTGCTCAAAATTTTGACCAAGTGGGTCTTGCAAACCTCCCAACTTGCACTTTTGTCCTAAAAGGTATCAGTTCCCTTTAATGCTTTGGGTGGATAATGAAATGAAGGAAAGAGCGATGAAAGGTATATGGGTATTTCCATGTTTAAGCTTTGCACCAGAACTCAGGATTCTTGGCCCTGACAGACTTTCTCTGTGATACTAGGTAAAACTGGGTGAAAATATACAAAGAGGCTCTGGTTAGTATTACACAGGCAACATTCATTCTGTCCTGTCTTGAAATTTTTAGTGATTAATTCTCCTGTTGGCATGGTTTTTCAAAGGTATTTTTGTGTAGATTTTTATAGATAATAATATGGCCCTTGTCCTACAGGATCCCAAAGTGCTTCTCAGGTTATACACCTAACTGGCCAAAGCCTACTGCTGCGGAGGCCAACGGACATTTTGCCATTGGTTTCATTTGGGCCAGGATTTAGCCATGTGGAATACAAGTAATTCTGTATATCCACATGGCCTTCAATAAATTCTGGTTTCCCACCTGAGCAATAAATCTTCCAGCGGAAGAGTAGTAAAAAAATCGGTGTCACCTACTGAACAACTAAATGTTTCAATATGAACTTTGTAAAGTATCCATAGGCCATAGTGGCAGTTGCTCTACAAGTATCAAGAGCAAAATTTAGAGCCAGAGGAGGATGATGCACTCTATGGTGTGTGTGGCCGTGGATGCGTGTGTAGAATCTCTGTGTATGCATCAAATTATACAGGTTCAAATCACTTAATATAAGATCGGGTCTAGTTAGAAGCATAATCTAAAATTCTGGAACATTTTTGCTGTCCTACGTTTGTGAAAGTTTTTCATTTAAGAACACACGCATTTCTTGTCAACATTACTTCTACAATCACTTAGTTAAGAGCAGGGCATATTGTTCTCTGAATATCTTGTTAAAATGTTTCACTTAATTAAACTTTACAACCAGTTCTGCTCTATGTCTGATACCTTCTGTAAATTATAAAGAAAAGGCCTCTCTGACATTTATGAGAAGCAAGATGATGAAGACTATAGAAACAAATAAAAGAAACCGTGTCAGTGAGCCCCAGATATTTGCTGATTTCCTCTTATCTCCCACACCATTAAATATAATGAAATATAATATTTCTAATTATATAACGTAGGCTGAAAAAGAGGTTAAAATAAAACTAATAATATTTCAAATTATTATATTACAGTCATTCCATAAGTGGAGTGCGTTGCAGTATAATTTGAATAATTGTGTTTTTCTCTGCATTTCCATAACCTATTTCATAGAATATAAGGCTAAAATCTTCTTGAACCTGAAAGAAAACAAAATCAACAAACAAAAACCAGGAAAATCCATGGATGTTGAAGTCGTACGTGTTTGTACTTGCTTGTGGGCCATACCTCTGCTCACTTGCAAACATGCACACACCTACTCAGATTTTCAAAGGGATGCTTGGAGATGACTTCTCTGGTGTGGGGATTTAACAACAGCTAAGTTCCAGTAACATCCCATTTTTGAGACCAATGTTCTGCTTCCAGGCCATCCCAAACCCAATTGTGGGATGGCTGCAAAATGGTTGTCACATCGATTACAGGATTGGAAGCTTTAATCCAATTGGAGGCAACACTGCTGTGAGACTTGGAAATCTCCTCTAACCTCTAACCACAGTTTAGTGTGCAAACTATTGTGTTTGCTCTTGGGAAGCTTCACTCTTGCCAAAGAGAGCCAGTATTTATGCTATTTGGCATATTTATTATTCAGTTAACCCGTTCCTTATAAGTAAATCCATTTTTAAGAGTTTATAACCTTCCCACAAACTATGAATGATGGATAGAAATAGATAGCCATGAGGGGGAAAACAAAAGAAAACAAAACCTTAAATCTCTCTTCTCCCATAACTTTTATATTTTTTCCTATTGTCCTTTGTTTCACAGGGCTGTTTGTCATGGCGAGGGGAAGCATGAGGCAGACGGTGCCTGAGAAATCTGGTAGTGCTTAAATGTTTGTGAAATTCAGGGAAATGAGTTGTGCAATCTGACATCAAATAAAGATCGGATGACACATAAGCTTTGGTTTCCTTGTGAATGAAGGAGAAATGGCTCTGCAGCCAATATCTTTATTTCCTGGGATATTCAGTAAGACATGTAAACAGGGATTTTTATACTTCTGGTTCCTCTGGGCAGGGTGACACATGCAGATTAGTTCTGTTCAGAATGAAAGCTCCTTATTTTACAGTTCACAGGGGACTAGTCCATCTCCTTAGTAGAGAATTATTGCTATATTTACGATAGCTGAAAGCTCTAAAGAGAAAAGGTATTTGCCTTACTTTCTAAGAGATACCTACCCTGCTGACAGCTAGATAGGTATGTGTATATTAGCTTGCTTGCTGGATTCTGGTTTTGTGGTTAATGATTAAACATCATTACTGGCAGACTTACTCTGA
Source organism: Piaya cayana (assembly GCA_013389865.1). Taxonomy (NCBI): domain Eukaryota; kingdom Metazoa; phylum Chordata; class Aves; order Cuculiformes; family Coccyzidae; genus Piaya; species Piaya cayana. The sequence goes on along the minus strand of WAAB01018451.1, from coordinate 12,668 downwards.
TAACAATAATATGTTGCAATAGGGATATGNGAGGCCAGCTCCCTGCTCTCCACAACCTCCTTTCAGGTAGTTGTAGAGAGCAATGAGGTCTCCACTCAGCCTCCTCTTCTCCAGGCTAAACACCCCCAGCTCTCTCAGCCGTTCCTCATAGGGCCTGTTCTCCAGCCCCTTCACCAGCCTTGTTGCTCAACTTGCTCTGAGATCTGGCTAGACTGCTGTGGACCAGCACATGCACTGGGCTGTCCTGTTTCCAGGACCTGAGCTAGAATCTTTACATTGTGCTGCTCTGTGCTGTAAATAGGTATCTGCTGCCACAAAACTTACTTGGGTGTTTGTAAACCGGTGCTCCATTGCTTCATGTGTGTCGTACCATGAAGATCATACCACAAAGTCCTGCCGTGGGATGAAACCAGATTCTCTATTTTCCCGTTAATGACCACTCAACAGCTGTATTATGGAGTGAAGTGATTGCGTCAGAGTACACATGCACACAAAATGTCTAGGGTAGTTTGTTAATGAGTTTATTATTGAAAAGGCAACATTATTTTCAGCCTGAACATGCCTCTCTCAAGGACTATCTATATAGTATTCCAAGAGCTGAAAATAAACAATAACAGGTTCACACATTTTTCACTCAAAAGTAGTTCTATTTTGTGAGTGAATTCTTCAACACTATTTAAATTCATCTTCAAATTGAGAATTCATTTAAATGAGCTCTAGCTCTAGGAGACTGAGGGAAAAACTGCTAGCCTCCCATCATATACAGTGATGCCAGTGAGACAGTTAACTACACTCATGATAAGTAAAAGTTGATGTGAAACCAGAAATACCATGGGGAAACAGGTAAGAAAACCCTGCATTTCTGATTCATAAATTAGCCAGTAGAAAGAAAACCCATCTAAAATTCTTGGCATAGTTTTTTGAAAGCTGAGACATGCATAGATTTATTTTTCTTAACAGAACATAGGTATTATTATCTGCAGTTTTCCAGGAGTCAGATTTCTATATATGCTCATATTCTTATTCTTATTTTCACTATTTGATGCTATTTCCAGAACTGACTTTTTTTTTGTCATATTATTCTACGTGCCCTTTTCCTCTTCTTTTCCTCCTGAGCTTATCTATGAAGGTATTTCTATGCTGGAAAATAGATGTGTTTCAAATCTGTTCTTCAACTGGCTTATGAATATGACCTTTATCTTAAAACCTGTTTATTCTATGTATTCCACAGCTTTTGTGACTATTTACAATATGTATTGCACATTACTGGCTTGATCCAACATACAGTGAAATCAAAGATAAGACTTCCCATTGACCTTGACAATTGTTAGATTAAGCCTTACGGTCCAAATAAAAGTAGCTGTAATGAATGACACAAGAATGTAATAAAGAACTCATTTATTGGCTTATTAAACTTATTAAAATAACCTAGTGCAGATTACTCAGTTTTCATCTACAAATTCAGATTCAAACAGTATCTACCTGAAGCTCCAGTATGCTGATTGCTGTCATTTTTAAATACATTGTGGTACAAACTTATTACTTCGCTTCTTCTGCTTGTCCATTCAGGTCTTCATGCGCTGCTGTATGTTTTCCATAATCTGCTGAAGACTCAGCTGCTCGCTGGCAAGTTGTTCATCGATGAATCTTTGCATTTCTTCCCATTTCCTGGAGCCTTGTTCAATGCCTTGTTGAATCAGCGTGCGTGTTAGTTCCACTTTTTTCCTGAGTGCCTCTCTGCTCTTTTGGGGCATTTGGTAAATGGACTCCCAGTCCAGAGGCCTGGGCACGTCTATTCTAAGCTCTCCTTGACGAACAGTTATATAAGGCTTAATGTTCTCAGCTGTTATTTGCTCAAACCGACGAAGAAGCTCTGAGATGTACTGCAACAATGCAGAGTAGTTTTCTATAGTTAGATCAATTAACCTTTTGGCCTCACTGATTAGCTTTTCCTGGGAATGACCAAGCTGCTCATAGATCTCCTGGAGTTTTTCTTTGACCTGCTTGTTATGTTCATCGATTTTCCTCTTAGCAGCTGCAGACCAATATCGGATTTTTTCCTGAGCAGCAGATATGAGCTCCATGACCTTCTCTTTTCCTTTTCCTTCAATATCTGTTATGAGGTCATAATATTCCTGACGATAGTTTTCCACCAATTCTCTTACTTGGTCTGTCAGGCGCGTAACTGAGTCAGCAAGATCTCCAGCGTATTTTTTGTGCCAGTCCACTAGTGTATCTATTACATTCTTCAGCCATCCTAGGACCTTCTCTTCCACCTCATAGTATTTCACTGACCATCCAAGCGTAGTTGGATCAAAGTATTCCTCCCGTAAAGCCTTTACATAGAGGAGCAGCTGGCGCAGCTTTTCTGACAGGTCCTGGAATGCCTTCTGGCTCAAATCTTTAAACTGAGAAACGTATTTTTTGACATCGTCTGCCCAGGATCTCAGTTTCTGGGCATAGTCTGAAGCCATTGCTTCTTTGTACAGCTGTTGCGTTTGGACTTTGATGTCTGCAAAATTTTTGGATTGCAAGCTTCTAACCATGTCTTCTACCTTCTGAAAAACCTGTTGCACTACGAGTTTCAGTTGCCGAAGCTTTCCTGCAAAGTCGGCTTCCTGGAGAGTGGCAAACGTCTGCCTGACATTTTTCTGCAAGCGTTTCAGCATTTCTTTGATTTGATCTAGAGCATTTCGACCTCTAAGAATTGTTTCAGAAGCAGGAACTCTGACTTCCAGCTCATTGATAGCTGCAATCAAGACATCAAAGTATTCCTGAAGTTTGGAAAGGCATAAATCGGCACTTTTTGCCGCTTTCTCTGTAGCCATAAGGTATATTTCTTCACCAGTGTACTTCTCAGACAGTCCAGGGACCTGGAATTTGGTGGTCTTCAGGAATTCAATGGCTGAGTCAATTAGGTGTTTTATTCTCATGTGATACTCATCTATTATGTTAATTGTAACATCGAAAAGCTTTGCTTTCACACTTTCATAGTCAAACTGTCCAGCTTGATCTGCTGCCTCTTGATATACCTGTTTAGCTTTGCCCTTCATCTCCTGGTATTTGCCAGAGGCCTCGTTTGCGGCTGTGCGAATCTGAGCGTCTATTTGATCTATTTGTTTTACAGCGAACGTGTACGCTTTGTCAGCTTTATTCTGCATGATATTCTTCATCTTCAAGGTGGCAGCACTGATTTCCAGTCCCATGTACTCCTTGTGGTACCGATTGGCGTACCTGTAGACTGCATTTGTCATTTTAGGAACTTTTTCTTTCAGGCCAAACAGCAAGTCTTTGGCAGCATCCTCTTTCCAGTTGAATTTCATTTGAATACGGTCAGCTTGCTTGAAGGATATCTCACCTTTCAGGATGTCGATGTCCTTCTGAGGAGCAGACTGAAAATACAGAACAGAATAAGATATATTAGGTTGAATATAAAAATTTCCAATATTACTTATGACTGTAATTCAACATGTAATTCAACATTTTCATGTTTAATTTTATCATATATTAGGACAAACACACTGCAAATTTTTGCCTGCTATGTGTTTGATCTCATCTTGGAAGGTTATTTTGGAGAAAAATACATTGTTTCAGGCTAGTTTGTGCCTTTTCAGACAACAGAACACGACTGCTATTTAATCTGGTCTTTTTAAAAAACTGATGGCAAATTAGACCTTTCCTAGAATCATAGAATCATAGAATCACCAGGTTGGAAGAGACCCACTGGATCATTGAGTCCAACCATTTTAATCAATCTCTTCTTACCAATCATTCTTATCAATCACTTTCCTTCCTTTGTATTAAATGCCTATCGTGTCGCATAAAGAATATGAATTACTTGGGAAAATAAGGCTTCCACTCATTCTTGAAATGATTTAAAGTGAATTAAAAAATAATTTTCTTCATTTGAAAATACTAGAGGATTTTTTATTTCATTTTCTAATCATTTAAATCAATGAGGCAATTCAGAGAGTTACTCCCAGTAATTAAAAAACTTGGAATGAGAATCTGTTTACATAAACAAATTCTCCAGTAAATAGTGTATTGTTAATTGCTTGTGTAACCTATATTAGTATATAATTTTGGAAAGTTATGTTTTTAAGCAGGAAATTGTTACAGTATTCCATTACTAATATTACTAATATGTTTTGTTCACAAATCTGATAAGTTTTTTAATTCTCATAATGTATTGTGATATATTTTTAGACTAAAAAAAACATTCTAGAGATGGTCTCACCTTTTCAAGAGGCCTAATTCCTATAATAGCTGTAATAGTAATATAAGTAGCCTGCTGGGTATATATTGAACCTGATGGGTGGGTTATCTAAAGCTGGCTTCGTAATTCCTTCACCTTCCATGCGTGTGTCTGTGGCAAAATTAACTGTGCAAAGGAGTTAAAACAACCTTTTCACACAGAAGCTACTTTTAGTACTGGAAAGGGCAGTGTAGGAAGCAAAAGCTTTAATTACCAATTACATATGTTTTTTTGGACAAAGAGTGGTTAATTTCTGTCTTAACATAAACACACACAAACTTTAAAAGGGAACTTTTGTTCTCTCTATCATAGAATCACAGAATCACAGGGTTGAAAGAGACCCATCGGATCATCAAGTCCAACCATTCCCACCAAACACTAAACCATGTCCCTCATGACCTCATCTACTCGTGACTTAAACACCTCCAGGAAAGGCAAATCAACCACCTTCATGGGCAGCCTATTCCAGTGCCTAATGACCCTTTCCGTAAAAAACTTCCTCCTAATCTCTA
>WAAB01018450.1:12813-31572 GCA_013389865.1 Piaya cayana | reverse complement strand
CGACCAACACCCCCAGGTCCCTCTCCTCCTGGCAGCTCTCCAAACAGACCTCACCCAGTCTGTAGCTCTGCATAGGGTTGTTCTGCCCCAGGTGCAGGACTCGGCATTTGGCTGTGTTAAACCTCATCCCATTGGACTCTGCCCAGCAGTCCAGTCTGTCCAGATCCCTTTGCAGGGCCTTCCTACCCTCCAGCAGATCGACACTTCCACCCAGCTTAGTGTCATCTGCAAACTTACTAAGGATTCCCTCCAATAGCTCCATGTCCTTCTTAGACAAGTCTCAGGGAAGCATAAAAATGAGACTGAAGAGACAAATGACACAAAAATCATCTTTATACTAGAACAAAAACCTAAAAGTGCTCTTATTTTTATCTGAATAGGTGCAGTTTAGCAGCAAGTCTGAAAGCAAGAGGCCCGGCACTGCTGGGTACTGCAGGAGTTACTTGCTTCTGGAGCAAGATCAGAAGACAGTGGTGTCTTATCTATCTCTTTTTTGAATATTCAGTGCTCTGAACTTAGTATCAAGGTGAATCACATCATTATGAACTTCTTGTATGCAGCTCTTTTGAGCCGCAGGTTACACCCAACAAATTTATTTTAAGAACAAGTTCTTTTAAGACGAGCCTGAACTTAAGATGCAGCCCAAGTTCCTCCACGATATGGTCTTTCCTCCATCCCAGGAAGCCAGATCAAAGTCACACTTCAAAGCCAAGCCCCAAACAACTGCCAGTTTCTCAAGACTTAAAATGCCTTTAGAATGAGAACTTGGGGTTTGGCAGAGCGCTAAAGGCTTGCTCACTCTCTGCTATCACAGGTAGAAATACAGCCTGTCCCACAAACCATGCAGTCACGACACCCAGAAAGCTGATACAGTCTGGATGAAATATCAGTATTTCATCTTATCTGGTTGTTTTCAAAACGAGCGCTACTAAAATTATGGGGTTTGGATAGTCACTTAAATTCCTATGGTCCAGTTAAAGGCAAGTAGGAAGGGAGAAAGCAAGGAGAGGCTATAGGTTTTCCCTCCTTCATCAAGAGTTACACAGAGCCAGATACCGTATTGCTTGGTTTGTTTCTGAAGTTCTTAAGGTTTTACGGTTTCATTTTTTTCCTAAGAGTAAGCTGAAGTTATTTCTAGCGCTGAAAAAATGCTGAACAGGCAATCCTGCTGTAAACAGGACGCACTTAAAGCCTGACACAGCAATGTTGTTCGGTTTCTCTTCCAGAAGCAATCTGGGAAACTGGCAATTCTTACACATCAGAAATGTGACAGCAAGTGCATCGCTCAGCTCATTTACATGAAACAGCCATAAAGCAAACCTTGTCTTTTCAATTTCAGAAATCAAACTTTTTCATTCATTTCCACAAATAGCGAGGCATGTGATCTACCCTCCTAGCTACACCATTTTTTTCAGGTTGGTGCTGTGGGCTGTTGGGCTACTTATCACAATAAACGACATAAAAGCCCACAAGCAGACACAGCTGAAATTCAAAAGCTGAGATCGCAGTTGTGCAAGCAATAGAGAGTTAAGAACCGCCCCAGTCTTGACTCCACAATGTGTGTTCTACAAGCCCCAGGTATGTTGCAAGATTTGCCTTTCAGTAGGGACCTTGGCAACAGGAGACGTCTGATGAAGCCAGGCTTTACATTTTGCTACAGCGCGCTTAAACCTGCAGCTCAGCTGTCGATATCTTAACAAGAAGCCCTCTATGCAGTGCTGACAGGACTGTATTTAGAACACTGTGTCCAACGGAGGGACCCAGGCACAAGGCAGACGTTGAGAAACTGCAGCAAGCTGAGTAGAGGGCCACCACGAAGAACCCATGAGTTGGAGCATTTGTCCTGCAAGGAGACAGCCAGGATTGTTCAGCTGAGACTGGACCTTACAGCTGCCTTCCAGCTCCCACAAAAACATTACTGAGATGGTGAAGCAGGCTCTCCGCAGTGGTCTCCAGTGGCAGGAGGCACGACAAAGGGCACGATTTAAAACGAGAGGTTCAGACTGGGCAAAAGGGCCACAGCTTGAATACTGCATTCAGTTTCAGGCAAGAAGGGCATCAAGATGCTGGAGAACGTACAGAGAAGGGCAACAAAGTTGGTGAATGGCTTAGAGCACAAGCCTTATGAGGAGCAGCTGAGGGCGCAGAGTTGTTAGCCTGGAGAAAAGGAGACTGAGGGGGGACCTTATCATTCTCTTCAGTTACCTGAAAGGAGGTTGTAGTGAGGTGAGGGTTGGTCTCTTCTCCTTGGCAGCCAGTGACAGGACAAGGTGAATTGGCCTCAAGGTGCACCAGGGGAGATTTATGTCGGCTACTAGGAGGAATTTCTTTACTGGAAGGGCTGTCAAGCACTGGCAGAGGCTGCCTAAGGAGGTGGCTGAGTCGCCATCCCTGGGGTGTTTAAAAGACACGTACACGTCGCACTTCTGGACATGGTCTGGTGTCAGACTTAGCAGGGCTGGATCTACAGTTGGATTAAATGATCTTAAAGGTGTTTTCCAACTGAAACCATTCCTTGATTCTACTAGGGCAAAGAGGTAATGGAACAGATAGCCAAGAGAAGTTCTGCAGTCGTCATCCTTGGAAGCTTTCAACATGCAGCTGCGAAAAACCCTCAAGTAAACCGATCTGATATCATCGCTAACCTTGCCTTAAGCAGGAGGTTGGACAGGATGATCCCTTTTAGCCCAAATTATTTCATAATTCTGTAATCTGAACTATCAAACAGCCACATAAAAACATTACCAATCATAAGCCCCATCTCTTTCAAGATGGAATCTCAAGGGAACAGAACTATTGGCTTCCTGTTCATTGTCCTTCAGTTTCACCCACTGGCATCACAGGTTTCCAACCCAGTCCCTTCGGATTTCAGTGATTCTAATTTAGAACACAGAACTGAACGGAGGGAAGCTTCCCATGAATGCATTTCAGAAGCAGCATTTCAAGACTCAACTGGAATAAAAAGGTTTTTAGTCTACACCTAGATTTAAAAAATACCTTCATTTTTCACTCCTCTAACAGACTTTAGTATAATAAACACGGCTTTGTTAAGAAAGGCACGGGGTAGATGAGGTCCTGAGGGACATGGTTTAGTGTTTGATAGGAATGGTTGGACGCGATGATCTGATGGGTCTCTTCCAGCCTGGTGATTCTATGATTCTATGAATACCTTGACTCACATCTGGTAACCACAATGAAAGAAAACGAGTGATGAAACTCAGGGTTTTTTTTCCTTATTGAAATCAACGGCTCTTGAAAGGCAGAGTTAAAAGTTAAAATGAAAATACACCATTTGATTTTAGCTGGCTTACTAAGTCATTTTTTTCTAATATTCTAAAACTATTAGCATACAACACATTAAAACACTGCTTTGGGCACAAATAAAGCCATGTTGACTGTGGCACTGGATTCCGACTCTGTATTTCTCACAACACACTTATCCTCATTAAAAGATCACTGACTCATGGCGAAGCAATAGTAATTAGTGGGAGAGGGGAGTAATTTGTCTTCATGCCCCAACAAATACGAAGTATTAGAACGATATTCTTCTCACACACTTTAGAAAAAAATGATTAATACTCACATAAATACACAGATCAATCCCCTGCTGAGTATGAAAAAAGCAAGAAGACTTCTGGAAGCAGCGTTAAAAAGCAGTCCTCCACTTCAACTTGCAACTCATTAGCAAGCTCATTAGCAATTCTCATCTGTGTTCTACACTTACCTCATTTTCAGTTAGGCAGTGAAAATGCAGGTTCCTCCAGTGCGCCACATACGGCAAAAGATGATTGTAATTCACAGGGTTGCAGTACAGATGGACGCTGTCAGGTTTTATTAATATGATGATATCTGCAACAAGCAGAAGAAATATTATTCCGGTATCAAGACTCCATGCACAGAATTATACAGGTTCAAAAAACCCACAGAAACTGAATGGAAAGCACTTTTTCTCTAATGCAGCTCATTGAAAGAAACTCTGTTTAACTATTTGAATACACAATCATCCTCCACTTCAAGAAAGAAACACTTGGCAGGCCAAGACGGTTTCAAGTACAAGAGCACTTCCCACTGTTCTGAACAACGGGGGGATTTTACTGAAGCTTTGCACAAACTTGCATCAGCCTGTCCTTTGAAAAGCCAAGAGGGTCAGTGTTGAGTCCTTAAAGAAGTGTAAACGATAGCTGGTCTTGCCTGATATTACATCAGCAGGCGGCTGGATCTGACTAAAAGCCAGCACTGCAGACACTCGGTTTCATGCGAATAAGGGAACAGAAATCTACGATCACGATGCTTGGCCGCCTTTCAAATATTACAAAAGTGAGTCAAGACGTTAAAGTAAAAAAGAGCTAAAGTGCTTCAGAACTGCAGAAGTGCGATCACACAATAACTGATAACATAGATTCATGCCTACCATAAGTGAAGCAGGACTTCTTGTAACAGGCTTTATTTGTTGAGGTTTAGAATAGGGAGAATGGACAAAGAGAGACACATTTAAGAACAAGAGCTCTTCAGCAGTGTTTAAGAACCATTTTTCAGGTGTACGTAAACAATTAGAGATTTACTGCCTCTTTCTCATTTGAGTTACGTCCCTTTTCCTGTTCGCCCTCCCTCCAGAACGACTGAAGAACGGGTAAAAATGCTGAGTGCGTTACTCACCATCAAGAACTTCTTCAGGAAAGCCAGTTCTTTCGAAGTCATTGTTATTCTGGTTATACAAGCCAAAAAGCAGGTAGTTTGCCAGCTCCCTGCAACCTTCATTGTATCGACTATCTATCCCTGCAAAAGCAAAACCAGATGTGAAGTTGTGTTGTGTCCTAGTCTTGGTTTCATGTCTAATAAGAAACCATTAGAACAGGAATATCCTAGAATCATTCAGGTTGAGAACGACCTCCAAGATCAAGTCCAACTGTCAGCCCAATAAATACGTGCCTACTAAACCATGTACCCAAGTGCCACATCTTCACTTTTTTTCAGACACCTCCACGGACAGGGACTCCACCACTGCCCTGGGCAGCCTCTTCCACTGCTTCACTGCTCTTTCAGTAAAAAGATTTTTCCTATGTCCAATATGAACCTCCCCTGGTGCCACTTGAGGCCATTTCCTCTCATCCTATCGCCTGTCACTTGGGAGAAGGGACCAACACCCACCTCACTACAAGCTCCTTTCAGGAATGAGCTCAACCCCCTCCCATAGTCAGTGGGCACTTATTAATTGAAACATACTGGGAAAATCGGAGAGGGAAAAGGGAGTTTCTGCAAGTTCATCACCACACGCTGACACTCCCTTCGACCTAAATACAAAGGCATCGCTTAAAAAACATTTAGCAAGTCTAGTTTTCTGAAGTGCTCTGCATCAACAGAAGTTCCATTTTCTCTAGTCATTCAAACTGAAACATCTGTCTATGCAGCGCGCATTCCAATTAATATGTTCTTGATTGAAGCTTCCTAACAAACTAATCCTGTGACCTAAATCTCCAGCTTTGGAATACATGATTAAACATTATCTTATCAGCATTACAGTGAGTCACCAGGAAGCCAGTGCGGACTTCTAGCAAACCATGAATAGATATTTTGAGAAAAAAAAAACAGGTACACAGTTTCCAAGGAAAACTTGCTGGTCCTCGGGAGAATGAAATTAAAACAATCAAAGATCTGGAGAATGAAGAAATAGAAGATAAATACAAGAGGAAAGGAAACAGGCCAGAGATTTAGGAAATGTTTTAATCTCTCTTAAAGACAGTCACAGTCATAACTCCTAATGCTACTCTAATAAATCAAGTTATCTCCCCAAGTAAAACCATGCACGAAGCAGCATCTTGGCATCCACACACAACAAAGGTCACCAGTCTCAACGGCCACAGAATTTCTCACAAACGTCAACTTTTCCTACCAACTTATTTTTAGGATACAGTTGGACGGCTGCCAATAAATCAAGATTTGTCGCCGCTGTCCAAAGAAGAGATCACGACACTGATAATGTCATAACGCAGCCTGGATGTCTGGGTTAGAGGAAAACAAACTACTCAAGAGTCACCTGAATGCCCCAGAAATTGGAACAAACCATAGGTTCTCCCAACTGCAGCCTTTGTTTTAAGTTTGAGCTTCAAAATGCTAACCAGATGCTACATCTGCATCCAGCTACTGAATCCTAGATCTTAATGAACTCCCTTGTTTGTGTAGCCATGATCCTTTGAATAGGTTCATGCTTTGAGAAGGGTATCAGATATTTGGTGTAAGGCTACCCGAGAGAGAAATTCAATCACTTCAAACTGTGCTGAAGCTATGAACCTCTGCAACGCTGGTCCCCGCTCATGGCTTCGTGGTTATTAGCACCAACTCCACGCTACAGCACTGTATTCCTTCAACTGTTCTGGGAAAGAGAAGCTGCATCGCATCCTCTCCAGTTTTCTCAGCCTTCAAAAGTCTTTCCAGATGCAATCTTGGAATCCTCACACTTTTCTAGCTTCTAGCACTGATCTCCCATATTAATCCATGACCACAGAGCACACTCTTTTTAAAACAAGACACAATATTGTGTGTTAGGAATCATCCCCTGAGAAAGCTTTAGCAATCAATCGGTAACTCAGGTCATGGCATCAATAAAAATCAACTAAAGGATGCTCAGACCCACTCACTCATTTTTACCCCCCGATGAAATGTTTTCTCTTTGCTGTGCAAATAATTAATCCATAATCTGACTGCCCTGGATCTGGGAACTCGGAGACAGAGGGTGCAAAAGACAGAGGAGAGGGAGAACACACTGTCTGCTTTTATTTTATTTTCATTTCCAGCCCCGTGAAAGCAGGCATCCCAATGCAATCCAGAACTCAATAGGACGCAACACACTAATACTGGTGCCAAAGCCCCTGTCTCTAGGTGGGATTTTAGTTACAATCAAGTGTGGAGACGCCGTTCTTCCAGGAAGCAATCATCCCATTGTTCTAGGGAACTCCATTCAAACATAATCAGTCTCCTTGAAATCAGCTGCAGTCATAGAAAGCTTGCACACACATTGTCCTGAAGATAATCAGGTTTACTGATTACTTGCCCAACTGAGGCAACTTTTGAAGGCCGCCAGATGAGCAGCAATCTGGCACAAAGCAGGAGTTAGGACAGCCCTTATCAGTGGCAGCAAGCTGTTAGATCAGTTGTTAGGAAAGCAGCATTACTGTGTTTCACAAGTAAACATCCCCTATTACATCAAAATTTAAGCCCACGGAGCGTTCTCAGCTACAGGTCAAACAGCATGGATGAAAGCAGGAAAAAGTGCAATTATCACAGCTATGAGGGTCTGGAACGAGTCCAGAGAAGANTCCTGAGGGACATGGGTTAGTGTTTGATAGGAATGGTTGGACTCGATGATCCGATGGGTCTCTTCCAACCTGGTGATTCTATGATTCTATGATCATTTGGGTCTCCAAAGCTTCAATGGCCAAGGCACTATACTCAGGGACAGGCGAACAGGATAATACACAGGGGAGCCAAAAAAGGAACAGACGATTAAGTTTGGAAGAGCAGAACGAAAATGAGAAACTGTCATTGGGAAAGAAAACGTTGCAGTGCCACCAGCACTTGAGGAGTTTGAGGTTTGATCTGGGTGTGCCGCCTCTTCTCTGCTTCATGGCTGGAGAAGACCTTCAAAGCTAACTACCAACCCCTGCTTTTTCAGCTATTGATAGAAGGAGGGGGAAAGTGAAGACAAAAAGATGATGTTAACAATCAGCTAATAAGTTAACTCGTAGAACAGAGGCGAATCTATTGCTTGTAGAGCACTGACAGGCTAGCTAGAAAGGTATTACCTTACCATAAGCCCATTAACACGGCAGAATACTTGGGGTTTGTGTTCTCTGGGGTTTTTTAGTATCCAGCACAGACAGGAATCTTCATACTGAGGCTTTATTACTATTCTACAGAAACATATGGAGTTAAAAGAACAGATACAGCTAGCGGAAAATAAACAGGAAAGGCAACAATGTCAAAGATAAGATACCTCCAGAGAGCATATCAGGAGTTCTCAACAGAACAATGGGGAAAGCTCCTCGTTAGGAAACCCCCACGCCTGCCTCCTGCCAGAGCCCAGTAACTCACAGCCTGTTCCCAACTCATCACAAGGGCGCACTTAGGGAGTGATTCAGTCTAAAAGCTCGCCGCTGCCCATGGAGTCAAGCCTGCTCCTTCTCCTGCAGTCACAGCTTATCTGACCCCTCTACAAGCTGATTCATTTTGCTAAATTGGCAGAAAACTTGTCTGGCCAGAGACAAGGGGAGAAAAACACTCTCAGTTCAGTAGGATGAGGCGGGTGCAAGATATCAACAAAGTGCCAGCACTAATGCAAAATGCATGTGGGGAGGTGGGGAGGAAAGGGAAGAGGAGCAGCCCAGGGCAGGCTGATACTCCCTTTCTGCAGAGCAAAACACATTCAACTCAGCCATCGTTCACATCTGCAATTCCACAGTTGCTAAGCTGACAAAACCAGAGGCTACAGGTTAAAAAAGAGTCGTGCTTTGTCCCAGCCATGGGCATCAAAGCAAAGCACAGTGGTTCTGTGACACATGGCACATCCATGTGAGCTTCAGGACACCGGGGAGGCAGCAGGAAGGTGAGGCTGGAGAGGAAGGATGGATCATCTCTGGGCAGCTGCCCAAACCAGCACGCGGCCATGGAGCCGCCATCTAAGAGAAGCTGCAGAACAATCACTGAAATAGTCTCCACAGGGAAAAGGAATGGGATGAATAATCAGTATGAAACGCCAGCGATGCTTCTTCACATCCTAAGAGCCTTGTGTAGGAGGGATGTAAAAAACAAGGTAAAATAAACTTCAAGATTACCACCACAGTCTCTGAAGTTTTCCTATTTTCTTAAGGGAGGACAAAAAGTAAGCACAAAGGTCTGTACAAATGTTGGTTAGCTGTGCTGAACTGCCTAACAGTTCGATCTACAGATTTACAGATAGGACTAAGCCCACATCCTCAGAAATCAGATCAAACTAATGGTGAGCCCAAGATCTCTGCTGAAAGGTAAGCAGCAATAAACACCACTGTTAAGAAGACAGTTTAGGGTATAATTAAAGCAGCTTGACAGTGTTTTCTTAGCAACAGCAACACGCTCAGGCTGAGCTATCGTGGCATTTTTAAGCTGCCTGACATGCCAACATCCAAATTTCTTTTTCCTGCCAGCTATGGTGACTTTTCTCCCCAGCAAAGAATGCAGGAATGTCACCATTCAACCACTTTACAATAAGAAAACAGGATTCTTTAAGAAAAAAAATATCAGCCGTAACTACATTTAAATAATTGTCTCAGTAATTGGTCAGTACTCATCTCTCTTTGGAATCTTACAGTGCTGGTTTTAACTTCTGTATAAATATTAACCTACTTGAAGTGAATCTGTGACAAGTTATATCGGTTTTATCTCCCAGCCCAGTATGCAAAACTACAGTTTGGGTGAAGGAAAAGCATTAACTCCAAGTCATTCCAGACAGCCGGGTGAAATACAACATGCACCAACCGTAAAACATCTACTTACAAGGGTATCTGCTTTCTGTACAAGTCAACAGGATTAAAAATGTGAGACTAGCATATTTTTTTGTCACCTGAACCTTGCATCTGAAGACAGATTTAATGCATTTATAAAGAGTGACATGCCTGCCTAATCAGAAGGTATGTGAGAAATTCTGCAGGCTACGTTAGTCAACAACAGGCCCATTGTGGGTGCCGAGGGAGATTAGGGCAAAGCTCGAGTCCCACAAACACTTCCTATATTTCCATAACAGAAATGCTTATTCATTAAGAGGCATGGTCTTATGCACAGACTCAAATGCTCCACATGATGCTGTGGATTACACATAGCAATTCCTCTTGCCTGGGAAGTTATCCCTAAAGCCGTCATATGATGTTTTGAGTGGCTGTTCTTTGCTTGGGATTTACAGCAATGTCAGAATTCACAATAGTCAAGAAACATTACAGGGCCAAGGGGGAGAATCAAGACATGGCGCTGCTTGTGCTTTCTTAGACTAGCACCAAGGGCAAAAGAACAAGTACTTTATCCTGGAATAAAGTTTCATTGCAAGGTTGGCACAGTGACCTTGCAGATCTTCTAGCTGTAAAGCCAAGGACTTCAACTCTTACCCTAGAGATGTGCGGGATAGTGAGGACCATGTTAATACAATTAGCATTGACCAAAAAGGAGGAGGTTATACACATTCACAACCTTCCTGCAGTTCACTAAATGTCGATCTGCTGGAGGGTAGGGAGGCTCTGCAAAGGGATCTGAACAGGCTGGACTGCTGGACTGAGTCCAATGGAATGAGGTTTAACACGGCCAAATGCCGGGTCCTGCACTTGGGGCACAACAACCCTGAGCAGAGCTACAGACTGGGAGAAGCCTGGTTGGAAAGCTGCCAGGAGGAGAGGGACCTGGGGGTGTTGGTCGACAGCGACTGAACATGAGCCAGCAGTGGCCCAGNTCATTGCTCTCTGCAACTACCTGAGAGGAGGTTGTAGAGAGGAGGGAGTTGGGCTCTTCTCCCAAGTGACAGGGGACAGGACGAGAGGGAATGGCCTCAAGCTCCACCAGGGGAGATTTAGGCTAGAGATTAGGAGGAAGTTTTTTACGGAAAGGGTCATTGGGCATTGGAACAGGCTGCCCAGGGAGGTGGTTGATTCGCCTTCCCTGGAGGTGTTTAAGGTGCGGGTGGACGAGGTGTTTAGGGACATGGTTTAGTTTTTGATAGGAATGGTTGGACTCGATGATCCGATGGGTCTATTCCAACCTGGTGATTCTATGATTCTATGAGTTTCTTCAAGTTTTCCTGCTGCAACATTAAAAAACCCAAACAAACCAGCCAGGCTGTTGTACCATTTCTTAATGTGAGCTCATTACGACACAACTTTTTTAGAGCTGCATTTCACCTCTCCACCTTTAGCCGTAATACATTATTCAAATAACGACTCCTTGGTCTTGTTCTCTAAGGAATTTTTGTCATCGTTCACAATTTTTCCTTTAATATCTTGACACTAATTACAGAGCACTAAGCAGAGTCAATGTTTCATACAGAGATGATATTGAAGTGATACAACAGGCCTGTTGTTTTCTGACAGTGTATTTGCACACGCAGCTTTGTTCCACATCGCCCTTTTCTCCCAGCCCCAGAACAAATAAAACCCTCAGATCACATGCTGGTTAAAGCCCACCATTTCACTTGTAACTGCTTCCCAGGTTTCTCATGTGACTCTAAATGCATTTTGAATTACCTCTCCCGAGGCAAGACTGCCCTCCCCCTAAATTCATGTTTTATTAATCTTAACACTTTTATGATTACTCCCCCACGCTTCACTGAGCCTGTTCTCACCCATCACCCTCTGTGGCTCTGCAGATTGGGATTCCTAATGTTGGCAACTCCTCTACTCTTCTCTATCGCCTCAATCCCTTCCACTTCCCTGCTTCTAAGAAGTAGCCAGTTGCAACCCATGGGCCTTCAGCCTTGGGCTTTTATGCCAAGCACCAGCTAGAAAGCAAACACAGCCTAGACAGCTGAATGCTCACTTCAAATAAACACAGATTAAATTACCCCCCCAATTTTGCCTTCAATTTGGATATTAACAAAGATTCTCTCTATCCTCCAGCCACAGAATTTTCATAAGGCTTGCAAGAATGCTGATAGTATTACTCCTATTGTAGTAACCATGCCTGAAATTAATAAATTGGCCTAAGAATTATTTAGAATCATAGAATCACCAGGTTGGAAGAGACCCACCGGATCATCGAGTCCAACCATTCCTATCAAACACTAAACCATGTCCCTCAGCACCTCGTCCACCCGCACCTTAAACACTTCCCAGGGAAGGTGAATCAACCACCACCCTGGGCAGCCTGTTCCATTGCCTAATGACCCTTTCTGTGAAGAACATTTTCCTCATGTGAAGCCTGAACCTCCCCTGGTGGAGCTTGAGGCCATTCCCTCTTGTCCTGTCCCCTGTCACTTGGGAGAAGAACCCAGCTCCCTCCTCTCCACAACCTCCCTTCAGGTAGTTGGAGAGAGCAATGAGGTCTCCTCTCAGCTTCCTCTTCTCCAGGCTAAACACCCCCAGCTCTCTCAGCCACCTCTCATAAGGCCTGTTCTCCAGCCCCTTCCTCAGCTTTGTTGCTCTTCTCTGGACTCGCTCAGAGAAGAGCTCCAGCCTGTTTAAGGATAAAAAGTGCAAGAACATGCTGGTTTTGGCTGGGGTAGAGTTAATTTCCTTCACAGTAGTTGGTATAGGGCTGGACTTGCGCTGTGTTGATAACACAGGGATGTTTTAGTTATTGCTGAGCTGGGCTTACAGAGACACAAGGTCTTTTCTGCTCCTCACCCCATCCCACCAGCAAATTGCTGGGGGTGCACAAGGAATTGGTGGGAGACGCAGTAAGGCCAGCTGACCCCAAATGACCAAAGGGATAGTCCATACCATGCAACATCATGCTCAGCAATAAAAGCTGCAGGAAGAAGGAATTCGGGGGCGTTGAGAACAATGACATCTGTCTTCCCAAGTAAGTGTTAATTGTGATGGTGCCCCACTTCCCTGGAAACACCAGCCTGCTGAAGGGTAGTGGTGAATGAATTCCTTGTGCTGCTTTGCTTGCACACACGCCTTTTGCTTTCTCTGTTAAACTGTCTTTATTTCAACCCACGAGTCTTCTCACTTTTATGATTCTCTCACCTATCCCACCAGGCGAGGTGAGCGAGCAGCTATGTGGTGCTGAGTTGCTAGCTGGGATTAAACCACAACAACCAATCACAGAGAAACAGGGCTGGCGCTCAGGGCAGGAAGGAAACCACAGAACAGTTTGGGTTACAAGGGACTTAAGGCCCATCCAGTTCAACCCCCCCTGCAATGAAAAGGGACATCTCCAACTGGATCAAGCCGCTTACAGCCCCATCCAACCTCTGCTAGCGTTTCACCACCCTTGGCATCAAAAATTTCTTCCTTATATCTAGTCTGAACCTCCCCTATTTCAGTTAAAAACCATTACTCCTTGGCCTACTGCTACAGAACCTACTAAAAAGTTTGTCCCCATCTTTCTTATAGGTCCCCTTTAAGTCCTGGAAGGTTGCAATAAGGTCTCCCCATAGCCTTCTCCACAATGATAATCGTCTTTCTGAAACTCCTGGTATCTTTATCAGTACAGTGAGAACAAGAGGAAGGGGGATATGGGAAAGTAACACTAACCTAAAATGCAAAGGATTCCATCAGGCTGAGATTTGCTGCTCTGTGTCAGGATACTCTGAATGTTTCGAAGGCGGCTGCAGCTGCAAAAAAAAAAGAGAATTCATCCTTAAGGTCAGCGTTTCGAAGTGTTCAAGTCTGGTAGGCTAAAGAGTTGATGTAACTTTCATTCTTTATTATATAAACAAAGCAGACAGTTTACCTTGAGTATCTTTTGTTTGAAATACATTCAGACCTCATACCAAACCTCAGACTATATATTTATGACCCCTAGAAGACGAAGTACATAGGGCTGAGAGAAGACCAGAGCCCCTAACTATCCCTTCTAACCCCGTGCCCTGTTAATCACTAACCTCCAGCAAATATTTCTGCTCAAGTTTCCCTCTCACCAAGCCGGTAACACTCCTTTCTCTACCAGAAAAGTATCAAGCGAAGCTGATGGCCAGGGAGAAAGCTGACAAGGGGAGGGGCTGCAATAGCTCCTACGCCCCAGGAGGAGTTTGCAAAAGGTGCATTTTGGTACCTCCAGCACCATCATTCCACTTCCATCCTGTGTAACTCCATACCAAGGACACAGCTCAGAACTCTTACAAGATCAGAGTCATAGAACAGCTTGGGTTGGAAGGGACCTTAAAGATCATCCAGTTCCAACCCCCCTGCCATGGGCAGGGACACCTCCCACTGGATCAGGCTGCTCCAAGCCCCATCCAACCTGGCCTTGAACACCTCCAGGGATGGGGCAGCCACAACTTCTCTGGGCAACCTGGGCCAGTGTCTCACGACCCTCACAAGAAAGCATTTTTTCCTATGACTCCATCTTAATCTCCCATCTTTCAGCTTAAAACCATTCCCCTTCATCCTCTCCCTGCACTCCTTCATCCAGAGCCCCTCCCCAGCTTTCCTGTAGCCCCTTTCAGTCCTGGAAGCTGCTCTACGGTGTCCCCAGAGCCTTCTCTTCACCAGGCTGAATAACCACAACTCTTTCAGCCTTCCCTTGTATAGGAGGTGCTCCAGCCCTCAGATCAGCTTTGTGACCCTAAAATCAAAGCAAAAAGCATGATGTCTGTGTAGGGGAGAAGTGGAAAAGGCATAGGGAACTCAAACTCACAGGGTCTCCACGTCCTCTGCTAATAAACCATGAGGGTCATGCTATCCATGGTGTCTCAAGGATGCTTTCCCCTCCCGGTACCATGAGACCCAGAGATGCCACTCAGTCATTGTTACAAGCAGAGGCATGCGGAGAAATGCAGAACCGAGGAAACTTGGAGACAGAAAAGAGAAAAATAATTTTAGCGAGAGCTCCAACTCAGACAGCTCTCAACCAGGGGCTTTTCTGTTACGGTTTAAGCTGCAGGTGCTACGCTTCTTCCTGGT
Organism: Piaya cayana; assembly: GCA_013389865.1. NCBI lineage: Eukaryota > Metazoa > Chordata > Aves > Cuculiformes > Coccyzidae > Piaya > Piaya cayana. Next base: position 16,993 of record WAAB01018450.1, on the reverse strand, counting down.
ATCTTGCATTCCCCTCCAGAACTTTATTTAGCTCATACTGGAAAAAAAATTCTAAACCAAGTCTCATTTAACATAACAAAAGCTGAGCTCCATGGGAGTGCAGAGATCATTTTCATAAGATGCATGTTACTTACCTCATGAATTCTGTAATAAAAACATTTTTTTTCCTCAAATGAACACTTAGGGAAAATCAGAAGCCTAAAGTATAATTCTCATTAATTTACACTAAAAAGACATCAAACAAGACCAAGCGTTGCCAAGACTTTCAGTACCAAAATGAATTATTACAGAAGGTTTAATTCAATTGGGCAGTCTAAGATAGGCAAAAAAAATCAGCTACAACAGGCACATAGACAGCAACATTTGTGCTTCTAGGCAATATTTGCAGGCTTGTTTTAATACAGATAGAAGAAATTTCACTGCTGATATTACTGAAAGTGTTTTCTTGTTTGTAGTCTTGTTTATCTACAAGCCATTCAGCTCTAGGGAACAAATGTTTCTTACAGCAATGCCACAACAGAGCTAAATCTCTGATCTGCTCAAGTAAGCAAGAATTCCTATTTCCATCATTACTTAAGCCAAGGGGAAAAAAAAAAGCAAATAGATTTTTGCAGTAATACCACAATTATTCTGCTCTATTTTCTCTGAAAGGCAGAAGAAACATGAAATCTTTACATTATACTTAAAGCGCAATTCAAACATCCACAATAGAAGACAGACAATGTTTGAAGATACCTTCATAGAAGTACAAAATTAATGAAAAAACTCAGGTTTATTTTTTCTCTGTTTTAGGTCACCTATTTGAGTCCTGAACCCCTCCATTATTCTTTTTTCCCCCTGAAACTTTCCAATTCACACTATATGCTGCACTGTATCACAGCCCACTGTATGGATGAATGGATATTTTGATCCACCCCAAGACACACAAAGAAGGACTGAAGCCACTGATGACAGCACAAAGACGCTGAATCAAGTATTACCAGGTGCTCTTGCCACCATGGAAGTGATGATACCAACTCCACGAAAGAAGCAGTGAACTTTATGCTGCACATTTTAGCAACTTCTGATTATTGGACATATTCAGAATGCAGGGATAGGATGACGGGGGTGGTTTAAAGGTGAAAGAGGGGAGATTGAGATGAGAAATCAGCAAGAAATCATAGAATCATAGAATCACCAGGTTGGAAGAGACCCACCGGATCATTGAGTCCAACCATTCCTACCTAACACTAAACCATGTCCCTCAGGACCTCATCTACCCGTGCCGTAAACACCTCCAAGGAAGGTGACTCAACCCCCTCCCTGGGCAGCATATTCCAATGCCTAATGACCCTTTGTGTGAAAAACTTCCTCCTAATGTCCAGCCNACACCCCCAGGTCCCTCTCCTCCTGGCAGCTCTCTAGACAGACTTCTAGCCTGTAGCTCTGCACAGGGTTGTTGTGCCCCAAGTGCAGGACCTGCCATTTGGCCGTGTTAAACCTCATGCTGTTAAGACTCAGCCTAGCAGTCCAGTCTGTTCAGATCCCTTTGCAGAGCCTCCCTACCCTCCAGATCGACACTTCCACCCAGCTTAGTGTCAATTGCAAACTTGCTAAGGGTGCACTCAATGCCAAATGTTTTACTGGTGGCAAGACACTGGCCCGGGTTGCCCAGAGAAGTCAGATGCCCCATCCTGGAGGTGTTCAAGGTCAGCTTGAATGGAGATTTGAGCAGTCTGGTTCTCAGGTAGGTGTCCCTGCCCATGGCATGGGAATAGGAACTCCATGGGCTCCAAGCTCCCTTCCAACCCAAACTATTCTATGATTATTAGCTCTTTAAAATCTAACCTACAATTGAATTTCACAGCTATCCAATCTTAAGATCTTATTCTGGAAGATTTTCATTCCATCATTAAACAGGACCCCAGAGTGGCTAGGTGAGAGAAGATCCAATGTGGTAAGCTGTACACTCCTCATATTTTTGTACTTCCCATGCACAAATCAAGAGTAGAAAGCACTGTTAGACACTTTCCTGGGGTTATAAACAAAATTGGACTTATTTAATTTGTTAGGATGCAAACAAGCCTCCGTTTATTTAAGGACCAGCTGCAGAAAAGTAGAATTGCTAAAGCCTTTGTAGAACACAAGAAGGTGGAAGCAACTTTGCTTACAAACAAAGCCCACATGAAAAGAAAAATGCTTCCTAAATCATCTCCAACGGAACAGTTAGGAGAAATCCATGATCCCTGAGGCTATCTGAAGGACAGATTGAAAGGACTGTAAGCAAGCCTGCCCAAGGACTTCTGCAGTGACACAAAAAGCACTTTCCAAACTGGCTTTCATTAAAACATTGCCCTTGTCGGAGGATGTAACTCCCTGTTTAGAGTGAAGAAAGAAACTGTCATTGAAAAACAATACAGTGAACGCTTCCAGTCTGAAGGTACAAGGGTTGGATTTTTTAATAAACTCCTCTCAGAAACAAGCTGCAAAAATCCCCCTATCGCATACTTTCAACTTCTACTCTCCAGTCAAATCTAAGTAGTTCTCCAGCCAAAGACAGGGTTCTCTGGATTGTAAAATACGGTTGAAACCTCTCATGCATTACAAACAGCTCACCTTGATTCCGCTATCAGTTTTTTTCCCCTTCCCTGATCACTTTTAAAGTAACAGTTACAAGTACATTTGACAAAGAACAAACATGGGAACTCCTTGTAAGAAACTCTGGGGAAATATATGTCTGTGTATTAAAAACCATTATTATATGATACAAAGCAAGTCATTCCTAAGATTTTTAATTTCACACTAATAGGTTGAATTAAAGGGAGACACAATCAAATACATCTATAACTTAAAAGAAAAAACTCATGAGATGAACCTGTGATAGGAGACCAGAATAGAGCAAACCAAAACACCCACGTTCTTGTTCCTTTGAGTCCACGAAAGTATTTTCTGATCTGTCAGAGTAAACTGTGGTGGTGGAAAACAGGAGATGAAGAATTATGAGAGGAAAGTACCTAAATGTTTGTTCTGAGTTCAGCATTTGTTTCCCACCTTAAGTTCCGAAATTTTATTCTCCTTTCAGTGTCTTTCACAGAAATTATAACTTCAGTGTACCCCTTAAAAACACATAAAGTTCTCATATTTAGCTGCTAGAAAATTTCTGCCAAGCAAAGCTGAATGTCAGTGCTACATTTCCTCCAGGAGACAGCTCTGATATAAAAGGAAAGAGCATAGGGCAAATTATACATTCATTATTGTGTAATGAGATGCCCAACCATAAGGATGTTTATCCCAATCTTAATCCTAAACAGCCTTCAGTAGAGGATTCTTCCTCGCTTCATTGAAAGAAGTGGCTTCTATGAAAGAAATCTTTGAGCAAACTTCTTCACAGGAATATTCGCAACATGATTTCAAGCGCGTGTAAATCGTTACATTCAAAGGCTGACATTAAAAACAGAAGACTTCTGTGTCTGAAGAAAGCTGGTATTCAGGAGGAGGGAAGAGAATAATTAGAATTCTTACGACATGCTTCTAAACAATGTGGTCTAAACTGTGTACAAAGTCAGAGAAACAAACGGCATTTTCTTGCGTTTGGCGTTAGGCAGTCATCCCACAAAAACAAAGAAACTCTCCTGGGAACAAAATTCCATCACTTTTCCCATCTCCAAAGCCGTTGCTCCAACAAGGGTACTGACTTTTATTCTTTTCAGTTTGCCACAGTAACACAATTTCAAACAGAAGCGATGAAGGACAATTTCCACACAATGGTGCAGCCCTCTGGGACTGAGGGTGCTTCCCTGGGAGACACAGATGTGGTATTTCATAGAATCATAGAATCACCAGGTTGGAAGAGACCCATCGGATCATCGAGTCCAACCATTCCCATCAAACACTAAATCATGTTCCTCAGGATCTCGTCTACTCGTGCCTTAAACACCTCTAGGGAAGGCGAATCAACCACCTCCCTGGACAGCCTGTTCCAATGCCCAGTGACCCTTTGTGTGAAAAACTTCCTCCTAATCTCTAGCCTAAATCTCCCCTGGCAGAGCTTGAGGACATTCCCTCTCGTCCTGTCCCCTGTCACTTGCGAGAAGAGCCCAGCTCCCTCCTCTCCACAACCTCCTTTCAGGGAGTTGGAGACAGCAATGAGGTCCCCTCTCAGCCTCCTCTTCTCCAGGCTAAACACCCCCAGCTCTCTCAG
>WAAB01018449.1:3926-31920 GCA_013389865.1 Piaya cayana | reverse complement strand
AGGAAGAAATGTCTTCCTGTGAGCATGGCANCATGGCAAGACCCTGGCCTGGGTTGCCCAGAGCAGGGGTGGCTGCCCCATCCCTGAAAGGTGTCCAGGCCAGGTTGGATGGGGCTTGGAGCCCCTGATCCAGTGGGCGGTGTCCCTGCCCATGGCGGGGGTGGGACTGGATGGGCTTTGAGGTCCCTTCCAACCCAAATCATTCCAGGATTCAGTGGTTTTACGATTTGTATTTATTTTTTATTATTCTCTCTAGCCCAAGGTGAGGCAATGGCTGGGGAGCAGCCCCAGAGGAGGGTTTGTTGTTAACAACCCAATTAGCTGCAGACGCCACTGGAAGGAGCCAACTTGTCAGGATTGTGGGGCTCTGGCTCCTGGTGAGGATGTGAAAAGGGCATCAGCATCCCGGTAAATAAGTATGATGAGGGGAAAGTAATTAAAAATTTTTTTAAAAAGCGTGGAAAGCAAGTTATTTCCCCTCACCCTAAAAATCTAATTTTCAAGGTATGGAGGAAAAAAGTGGGAACAAAGAGATTGAGGTGATACTCAGTGGTGTGGCTGGAGCATCCCAAATCCACTTGCCTTTTCTTTTTAGGATGAAAAAGTGGGGGGAAAGGGGAAATCCAACCTGCTGGGAGAGGAACCTTGCATTTTCCCTGATTTATTTAGCAGCAGGAAGGGAAGAGGGGTGGGAATTAAACCGGCTGCTGAGCGAGCTGCGAGAGTCAGAAATCCAATAGTGCTGGGTGAATTTACAGGTGTCGGAGTCAAACTGTGGAGTTATGAACAATAAAGGAGATTAAAAAGCAAAAGCTCTGTCTCGGCAGTGAAAGGTCAGGCAGGAGATAATTAAGTCAAACAGTCTAAAAGCAAAAAGGGTCGTCGGTTTGGCCCGGCTCAGGTTTGCGCCACTTTTAAGAGAGATGGGAAATCTGCTTTATTTCGTGCCAAGAAACTGAAGTACAAGGATGAGTTTGGCTGGAGAAGGCTGTGGGCATAAACGCATACTCACAGATGTACTTTTATAAAAATCCCACCCGTTTTATTTATGTGTAACCNTATATTTTTATATATATATAAAAACCCCACACGTTTTATTTATGTGTAAGTAACCACTAAAATACCCATGTATTAAATATATGTAAACTATTTATACATAAACACAAAGATAAACCCATAAGAATATTACACAAATAAATAAATAATATATACAATATTTAGCAAGAGGCAGAAGGTGTCTTTGTTATCCAGCTCAAGAAAGGATTGAAGATTCACTGATGAAAACATGCACATGGTGATTTTTAAGACAATGTCACATCAGAGAAGGTGAAATGTCCCCTTTGCATTATTTTTCCACTGGGATTTTCAGCTGAAACTACAGGATTTTGGGGTGCTGATGCGTTTGAACGCAAATCAATTAAAATTCTCCTCTAACTGAATCTCATAAAGATAAAGCGATGCCTTGTGCAGTGTGCATCGGGCCTATCTGCAGCCCAGCAGCAAATAATTCCTATTTCTTTAGTGAAATTGTTAATTTGAAGTGCAAATTGTTCCTAATTATGTGCAATCCTGTCCAGGAGGCCACATGGGCCAGGGCCTCCCTGTCTTCAGCTTGAAGAATTTCTTTCTGATGTCAAATCTAAATCTTCTCCCTTCCGATTTAAAGCCAACCCCTGCCCCCCGATCCTATTACTCCAGACCCTTGGGGAAAAAACCTCCCTAGCTTTACTGGAGCCCCTTTCTGTGCTGGAAGCTGCTCTAAGGTCTCCCTGGAGCCTTCTCTTCTCCAGGCTGAACAGTCCCAACTCCCTCAGCCTGTTCTCCAGCCCTCACATCATCAAACGGCCCCAAGTTGTGCCTGGGCAGGTTTAGATTGGATATTAGGAAAAACGTCTTTATGGAAAGAGTGGTGAAGCCCTGGCAGAGGCTGCCCAGGGCAGTGGTGTAGTCTCCATCCCTGGAAGGATTCCAAAACCACGTAGTTGTGGCACTTGAGGACAGGGTTTAGCTGGCACGGTGGGGCTGGGCTGATGGTTGGACTGGATGAGCTCGGAGGGCTTTTCCAACCTCCATGATTCCACAATTCTGTGATCTTAAGTATGTATATTTAACCATTTCCAAAAGCAAAGTGTTCATTAGCAGATGTGATTTTGCTGTGGTTTTCCAGCCCTGCTGTGTTGTGCTCCCTGTTGCAGCCACGAGCTGGGGATAAACCTGGGTAATTTGGGCATGGGCAAAAAGGTTGATTTTTTTTTTCTTCTTTTTGGTTCGCTTCTCACTTATGTAATTCGTCCCTGGGCCTGTCAAGCTGGCAGAGACTCATATAATTTTGGAAGTTAGTTAAGGATGCCTGTGTGTCTAGACAATAATATCTGCCTGGAAACAAACCCTGGCAGCAGCAGCATTGCAGCTGATTTAATCTAGGACTTGGGCAAAGCAGCCCTTAATAAATTCCCCCCACAGAAGATTTGCCGACAGCGTAATAAGAGTGTTAGGATTTCTTCCTGTATTTTCCCGAAGTAAAAAGTGGTGGGGAAAGGTGGGGAACCCAACATTTCTGATTCCAGATGAGTTGTAAATTTGTTTTCACCCCAAAGCCCCATGCTCAGAGCCGTATCATGGGGTCACCTCCTCCTCAGTTTTAAAAATTCCACGCAGAAGGCTGCAAAATTCAGTGGAAAAGTGCACTAAACACCATTTTTGTTTACTTTCTTCCTTTTATCCCCTCTCCTTTGGATTCTCCCCCACCTAGATGACAGCCACAGCGCAGCAGTCCACCAAGGCACAGCCTGTGCATCTGGCGACACCGGCAGCGGCTGCCAACGCACCGGTCCCCACTGCAGCTGGAGACCCGCAGGCACAGCTGGAGGCTGACAAGCGAGCTGTCTACAGGTGATGCAAGCTAATATCAGTGTGCAGGAATTAATTAATGTGCCAATTAATGCATTAGTTCATTAATACATTACTTATTGTAAAGCATTATTCATGCACCAATTCAGCAATGCATTAACTAATGCAGTTGTTAATGCATTAGTTCATTCGTTTTCCTAGTGCATTATTAATCCACTATTATTCTAATGCATTAATTAACACATAGAGATGGGGGGATTAGCAGTTAGCTCCTTCTTAGCAGTGATAGGTATTGGTAATAATGTATGGTTCCTTTACCTCTCCCCCACCTTCCAAAGTCTTCACTCCCCTAAAAATCTGTATTAGGTTTTTTTTTTTTTTTTTGTGGCAAAACCATCCAAATCTGGGTCAAAAAAGAATCCAGAAGGAATAAAGTTATGTATTAACCTGAAATATGCAGTTCATGCATCTGTACGGGATGCAGGCAGCAATGAGGGCTGGATGAATGACCCTGCCCGGTCCCTTTGTGTCACTTTGGCCATAGTAGTATATAATATTATATAATATTGCAATATATGTCATCATGTTTTCATGTAATTATAATAAGTAATATAATATTTATGTAAACAGTATAATTATAAAAGCAATATGTAACTATATAAGTGAAACACAATTATTTACAGTATTATAATGTATACAGTAATGATGTAACAGTAATATATAGTGTGATTTAATTAGTTTTAAGAGTTAAGGATTAGCCCTTCATTAATGGACAGGGATGCAGGGGCTTGCGAACCAAAATGCTGCAGCTCAGAAATGAAGAAATTAAAATATTTTTACTGCAAATATTCAAATATTGCAAGTGTGAAAGGTCTGGACGGGAGGATGAAAGTGTGGGATGTGCCCAGCATTTTCCCAGGAAGACCCAAAGGTTCGTTAGAAAGGGGTCTCAAGATTTGCAGCCAGGTTTCCTGCAATGATGAAAATAATTTTCTCAGAGCCAAAGACATCATTCAAGAAAAAGAAAATCACCTTTTGTTTGTAGTATGGATGGGATAACAAAGATGCCAAACCCCTCTGGAATTTTTACAACCTACATTTGAAGGTCAACAAAATGCCAGAAATTCCTTCTTTGGAGGTATATCCCACCCAGAAAAGTGTGGAAAAATTGTTGTGTGGTCCCACACGTGGACTCGGTTGCCCAAACCGGGATGGTTTGGTACCAGCCAGAAAGAGACTGTTTTTCGTTCTGCATGTAAAATCTGAACATTCACCTGTCCAGGATTTACTAAGGACTGTGACTGTGCCATGAGCTACCAAACCCCACAAGGGGGCTCAGCCTTCCCAGTGCCAGCTCCTCCATGCAGAAGTATGGATTTTTGTCAATTTTCAGTAATCACTCCAAGGTGGAAGGCATCCACTCGGAGCATTGGTTGACCAAGCTGGATGGAAATCACCATGTAAAAGTGATGTGGAATATGAAGACAGCTGGACAAGGCTATGCTGGGTTTGATTTCTAGTGGGTTTATCACCCATAAATAAAAAAGTAGAAAAAAAGGGAGAAAAACTAGTCTTCTGCCTCCCTGCTTGGCATGGGAGCATCTTAGCTGGGATTGCTCCAGCAGCAGCACCACTAGGCTGCAGGTCTTGCCTGGCTGAGCTGTGTCACTCACTTTACTCAGCAGTGGGGTTGGGACTTAGGCTGCAAGAGCAGAGATGGAGATGAGATGTTAGGAAGGAATGTTTTGCTGTGAGAGTGGGGAGGCGCTGGCCCATGTTACCCAGGGAAGCTGTGGCTGCCCCATCCCTGGAGGGGTTCAAGGCCAGGTTGGATGGGGCTTGGAGCCCCTGATCCAGTGGGAGGTGTCCCTGCCCATGGCAGGGGTGGGACTGGATGGGCCTTGAGGTCCCTTCCAGCCCAAACCATTCCATGATTCCATGATTTTATGACTTCTTGATAGGTTTTGGACTGGTAAAGATGATGCTTCAATGGGAACCAGTGCTTAAACCCTGGAGGGATTTAAAAGATGAGTTAGGCTCGGGATCTGGTTCAGTAGTGGACGGGTATGGTTGGACTTGATGATCTCAAAGAGCTTTTCCAACCAAGCGATTCCATGATTCTTTCCTTCTAAGCAACCCCTGAACTGCAAAATGTTTTTTTCCAAGTAGGAGACACCTGGATTTCTTTGCATTAAATTTATTTTCCATTTATTTCCATTTTTGGAGGGGGAGAGGTCCCTATTGGAGCTGCGTAAAACAAACCCTGATTGTGATGTCCCCCAGTGCTGCCTGGCACCAACATTGCTGAAGGATTGGGATGAGGCCATTAGAGGAATTAATTTCTCTTTATTAGCCCATGTCATATCCTTTTTATTAGTGGCTGCGAACGACCTCTCTCCTGCAGGAAAATGTCAGGGCTGGTTCAGCCCTATTCTTCAGACGAAAAACAGGCAGTTTTGCAAAACCATATTCAGTAAAGCATATTTTTCCACCTAAAAACTCTGCCTTGTGCAATAGGGGGGATTTTCCAGCTTGGTGACACTCTCCATGGGGAGAACCCTCCTCTTTCCCATGGAATGATTTGTGTTGGAAGGGATCTCAAATCCCATCCAGTTCCAGTTCTTCTCAAACCCCCTTTCCCTACTGGTTGGAACTGGATGGGCTTTGAGGTCGCTTGCAACACAAACTGTTCCATGATTCTATGATTCCAACTGCGCTGTCATGGGCAGGGACACCTCCCACTGGATCACGGGTTCCAAGCCCCATCCAGCCTGGCCTTGAACCCCTCCAGGGATGGGGCAGCCACCACTGCTCTGGGCAGCCTGGACCAGGGCCTCCCCACCCTCACAGTGAAACGCTCCTCCCTAAGATCTCATCTCAATCTCCCCTCATTCAGCTCAAAACTGTTCCCCTTGCCCTGTCTCTGCACTCCCTCATCAAGAGCCCCTTTGTTTCCTTTTTGCACTTCACCTTTTTTTTTGTTTTAGTTTAGTTTGATTTGGGATCTTTTTTTGTGTTTATTTTATGTTTTGTGTTGGTTTGTTTTCATTATTTATTTGATTGGATTTTGTATTGGTTTATTTTATGTTATCTTGGTTTGGTTTATCTTATTTTATTTTATTTTGGTGATTTTATTTCACTTTATTTTATTTTTTACTTCACACTGAGAAGCAAACCCTCAGCTCCTCAGCATGCTCCCCCTCCATGCTGCTGCTCCAGGCCATTTGCTGGGGTTGGTGGCAGCACTGCCCCAGTCATTAAACACCAAAGACTGTGGGTGATGCCAGCAATGATCTGAATCCCCGATTTGTGGATGCAACCCCTCAAATCAAAGGGGTACAAATTTCTCAGAGTCTCCTATACCATCCCCCTTCAAAGAAACCCTGTCCTTGGGGTAATTCCTTTGCTCCTGATTGCCAGGGTGGCTCTGGAAACGGCAGTGAGCCGCTGCCACTGAACTGCTGGTTTCTAAGTCCCAATAATTCCACCTGCTGCTTGGAATTTGCCTTTCATATCCCTGAGCCGAGCCCCGGCGGGGCCCCTGGAATTATGAAATGATTTCCTCCCCTCCCTTTCCCTCTCTGGGCCCAGCGAATCTTGCATTAAACCAGGATCAGGACAGATTAAACTATAATATGCGGAGGTATTAGCGGCTGCAAATGAAGACTTAGCCCAGTGGTTTAACCCCTTCGCCTGATTCTGTCTCAGAAAACATCAGTGGGAAGCAATTTGTAAGCAATTTTGGGGACATCTTCTGGAGATCAAACGCTGAAGCAAATCCCTTCACGCTGGAATAACTGGGGTACCAGGGAGACCCTCCCTGCAGCAGCGTTTTGCTTTTCTCCCATAAAGAACCCATCAATATTTTGATTTTTGTTTTAATTGCATGGCTGGAGAGGCTCACTGAGGGTCACACTGACTCCTTCTCTTCATCCCCTGCTTCTCCATGAGCATTTGTGTTGAGCTTGTCTTGCATTCTATATCACATCAATTTCACAGCCTTGTTAGCACAAATTTTGCAAGATTTGCAAGAATTGCACCTCTTTGTTCACTAGGAGTCACCTCATGGTAAGAAAGAAGTGGGATTTGACCCATCTTTTACTTCATTTGTGGACATGGATGTACTTGATGGAGCACAAAGAGAGGTCTTGATGGAGGAGCTCTGTATGAAGAGCAGCTGAAGTCCCTTGGTCTGTTCAGCCTGGAGAAGATGAGACTGAGGGGAGACCTCATCATGCTCTGAAGCTTCTTCACACAGGGAACAGGAGGAGGAGCAGACACTGAGCTCTTCTCTCTGGACCTGAGAGAATGGCAGGAAGATGTCAGGGGAGGGTTAGGTTGGACATTGGGAAAGGTTCTTTCCCCAGGTGGTGGAGCACTGGAACAGCTCCCAGGGAAGCAGTGCCAAGGCTCACAATATTCCAGAAGAGTTTGGTCAGTGCTGTCAGCCCCCTGGTGTGAATTGTGGAGTTGTCCTGTGCAGGGACAGGAGTTGGACTTGATCCTTGTGGGTCCCTTCCCACTTAGGATATTCCACAATGCTATGAGCAATCCACAGTAAGGTTGGACCAAAGGATACTGTGGGCATGTAGACATACCAGCCCATCCCCATTTGGTGTCTCTGAGAGAGATCTTTCTTGATAAAATACTGGCACTGATGATTGAGTGCTGATGTTGATCCCCAAAATGCAAAGCCACCAGGACAGAAGATGGATCCAAGACATCACCCTAAAGCCTGTGGCAAAACATTTTGGAAATACTGGCTTTGGTGCAATGATGGAAAGTAACAAAATGCTGTAAGAAGTCACTGCCTGGTGGAGAATTTGGTGAATTTGGAAATTTTTGACGTTTCTTTTATTGTATCAAGAGGTCCTGAGGGAGCATTGTCAGCATTGACTTGGGAGTTAGGTTTGCACTACCAGGCTTTTGCAAGCTGGGAGGGAATGGATGGATGATGTGGGGTAAAAATGGACACGGGACCTAAAAGAATTAGTGTTATGGGGGGATCTTCTTTGTCCTCTGCAGGCACCCACTGTTCCCGCTGCTGACGTTGCTCTTTGAGAAGTGCGAGCAGGCAACACAGGGCTCCGAGTGCATCACTTCAGCCAGCTTCGACGTTGACATTGAGAACTTTGTTCACCAGCAGGAGCAGGAGCACAAGCCCTTCTTCAGCGATGACCCTGAGCTGGACAACCTGGTAGAGGCAGCTGGGGCTTGTCAGATCATTTTTTGGGGGGTAGGGAATGGGTAGGGGATGAAGAACAAGTTATGGCCATCTACTACCTTGGACAACATATTGGAGCTCCATTTGTAGTATTGGCCATCTTGGCAATGTTCTCTGTAGACCCTGCAAGACCTTCTTCAAGACCTTCTCTGTGACCTTTTCATAAGATTGCCCAAGAGGACAAACCCATGCTCAATTTTTGGTCAGTTTTCCCACAGAAATGCCACAAGGTCAACATATTTTCTGGGAACAGCCAAGACTGATGACTGGTTTGTGCCTCAAAACTTGCCATCTCTACTGGAATTGCTGCTCTTGGGTAAAACATGGAATAGCATCTGCATTCTTGTCTGACACCATCTTGTTTAAAGTGTGATGGTCAGCTCTTGTCCTAAAAACAAGACAAAATCACAGTTTTTTCCAAAAAAAAGAGTGATACATATCAGTGGTTTGGAACACATCAGACCATGTTTGGTAGCTTCCCCCTCATAGCAACCCAAATATCCTACTGTACTATTGCTGCTGGAAGGTGCCTCAGAAGACTGTGCTTGGGATGGAGCTTTACTTTGTGAGGACCTAAGCAAACATTCCTAAATACCATTACTTTGTCCAGGAAGCCTCTATATGATGTCTCCATGGCAAGTGAGAGTCCATGAGACATGTCCATGGCACCATCCTGGTGTGCCCTCCTAGTGCTCCGCAAGCAAATTTTTAAGGTCCAAAGAGGCAGTTTTCCAACTTCTGATGATGCAAAGAGCAAAACATGTGCCTTGGGGTTGGTGTGTCATGGGACAGGTAGCAGAGGGATTTCCATCCCAGAAAAGAAGCAAAACCAGGCAGCTTTTTCCAACTATTACAAATAACAGGAAGATGATCTTGTCCAACAACCTGTCATGAAGGGAAAAAGAATGAACAATGCTCATCCAAGTGCAAAAACTAACATAAAAAGAGCAAGAAACATTTCAAGATGGATTAAAATCCTGCAGCCTGATTTCAGCTTATGGAGGAGTAATTTGCAAGATCCCAAAATCAAGAGTGTCTTTGTAGCCTGTTGGAAGACCTCAAAAAAAAAAAAAAAGTACCATGTGAGGCTTCGTTTGTGGATTGTTGAGCCCATTTCTCAGTGTCTTTTAGCCAAGAACAGAATTGTTCTGTGTGAGTGACCAAAAAAGCAGTGGTTTGGATTCTAGAGCCCTGTGTCCAGTTCTGGAACCCAAAAGATAAGAAGATGGAACTGTTTGAACAGGCCCAGCGGAGGTCATGGAGATGAAGCAAGGGCTGGAGCACCTCTGCTGTGAGGCCAGGCTGAGAGCGTTGGGGTTAGGGTTAGCGGTAGGGACAGGGAGAAGGCTACAAGGAGAGCTTTGAGCAGCTTCCAGTGCTGAAAGGGGCTCCAGGAAAGCTGGGGAGGGGCTTTTTCCAAGGTCTTGGAGCGACAGGATGAGGAGGAATGGCTTTAAATTAAAACGGGAAAGATTTAGATTAGACAGGTTTTGCTGTGAGGGTGGGGAGGCCCTGGCCCAGGTTGCCCAGGGCAGTGGTGGCTGCTCCATCCAGGCGTTCAAGGCCAGGTTGGATGATCCAGTGGGAGGTGTGCCTGTCCATGACAGGAGTGGGCCTGGATGGACTTTAATGTCCTTTCCAACTGAAATAATTCTATGATTCTATGATTTCAGTTTTGGGACTGAACATGCATTGAATGTTGAGGTGTACAGAAAAAAGAAACAAAACATTGCACTGGGTTAGATCAGAGTGGGTGCCCTGACTTAGCAGGAGAGAGATGGAACCAGCTGAAGGCTAAAAACAGGCTAAAATTTTGGATGAGGAAATCGTATTCCTACATAGATGAAGGTGAAATGGCTCCACCAAAATGGTCAATGCAGGAGATGTATCCACAGAGACTGTTTTCACTGGAGTTTGGTGGTTTCTTCAAAAACTTCCCACTAATCATGTTTTTGGGCATATGTTGGAGTCTCTTCATCAAGACAGAAGAGGTGACTGATGTGATGCTGAAGAAGGACTGTTCCTTTTGGTGGGAAGCGCCAGCTGGAGGAAATTTTGGATGAAAAAGTCTTGCAGTGCTCAAAACTCATTTCCACCTTCTCCTGAGCTGGTACTTTTTCCACATTTCCACCATCCTTTTCTTTTAGTTGCTTTTTAGGTGGTCTTTTTTTTTTGACCACCACCTATTCCCTGGAAACTGGCTCTGGCAAAGCAGGGATGAAAAGGCCAGCGGCATTAGCCATCATTAGAATAAGAGTCATGTATTCCTCACTACCGAGATGCACATAATTAGAAATTAGAAAAAGGTCAGATCTCACCATTATCAACTCAATCAGCTCCTGAGTGCCACACAGTCAATTAATTCAGCATCTGTATTTTTTACAACCCCGTGCACGTACGCCGTCAGACTGTAACTCTTTATCTGGACAGATATACGGCGCAGTGGAGCAGGGACATAAAATGAGACCCTAAGCAAATGAGCTGAGATAATTGAGAGATTTATTTTTTATACATATATGTGTCAGGTCTTCTTGCCTTTGCCCTTGAATATTGACTTTCATGGCAGTTGAGCCCTGAGAGGATGCCAAGAGCCAGGGCGCGACGCCTCCTCCTTGTGCTTCGCCTTCACCAACCACGAAGGAGGAAAGAAACAGGCAAAAAAAAGGCAAAAAAAGAGATTTTTTTCTAGCCACAACCCAGCATTGTGGTTGTTGGCCAACCAAAAATTTGCTTTCTCCATCATAGAACCACCACATGGGTTTGACTCTGGGTTTCAGGGGATGTTTCCCAGCCGCGATGACTCGCAGAATGTAAAGATGACCACTAAAATTTGCAGCTTAAACCCAGCCTTTGAAATGCAAAGATGCTTTGTTACATAAAATTGGATTTATTGCCCCAGAGTGAATAGCTGAAATTTTATATATTATGCAAGATTTCAAGTAGCGGCTGTAAAACCCAAAGTTTCAGCTTGGCGAAAGGAATGTGTAAATTTTTTACCATTTATGAGGTGCGTTTTAATGAGGCCCAGGCTTGGCGCTGCCAGCAGTGTACGGCTGAGCTGTAGCCCTGTAAGTTTGTTAGGAGAAGTGGCCTCTGGAGAATAACCAACCACCCTTCAAGAGCCAGGGCTTTGGCTTGGGCTTGTTTGAGGCACAGGGAGCGACCCCCGCAAACACGACACGAATTGATGTGAATTTTGGCTTCTTGGGATTGCAGGGATAGGATTGAGGGGCAGAAGAATGGGAACTGGGATGGGTTATGGGCAAGAATATTCATTTTTTTTGCTTTTTTTATGTCTTGAGTAAGGAAATGCACTTGATTCTGCTGTGGAGGTTGGTTCCAGGTTAGATTTTTGGTTGAGAATACTGATTTCTTGAGGATTTTTTGTGCGTCAAGAAAGGAAATGTATTTAATTCTACTGTAAGGAATGGTTCCAGGTTAGATTTTGGATTAAAATATTGATTTTCTGCACTTTTTTCCGATATGTCGAGGTAAATAATGGTTTTAACTCAGTCATTGTGTTCTTGTGCAGATGGTGAAGGCCATCCAGGTGCTGCGCATCCACCTCCTGGAGCTGGAGAAAGTCAACGAATTGTGCAAAGACTTTTGCAACCGCTACATCACCTGCCTCAAAACCAAGATGCACAGTGACAACCTACTCAGGAACGACCTTGGGGGGCCCTACTCCCCCAACCCCTCCTCCATCAGCCTGCACCCCCAGGTAACACCTTAAAAATCACGGAATTGCAGAACGGTTTGGCTTGGAAGGAACCTCGAAGTCCATCCAGTTCCACCCCTGCCATGGGCAGGGACACCTCCCACTGAATCAGCGGCTCCAAGCCCCATCCAGCCTGGCCTTGAACCCCTCCAGGGATTTGGGCAGCCTGGGCCATGGCCTCCCACCCTCACAGTAAAACATTTCCCCCTAAGATTTCATCTCAATCTCCCCTCCTTCAGCTCAAAACCATTCTCCTCATCCTCTCCCTGTCCTCCCTGATCAAGAGCCCCTCCCCAGGTTTCCCAGAGCCCCTTTCAGTGCTGGAAGCTGCTCTAAGGTCTCCCTGGAGCCTTCTCTTCTCCAGGCTGAACAACCCTGACTCTCCCAGCCTGTCCTTACACAGGAGGTGCTCCATCCCTTGGATCATCTCCGTGGCCTCCTCTGGACTCGCTCACTCACTCCAACAGACTCATGTCCTTCTTGCATGGAGGAACAGATAAGCCCTAGTGTCTCCAGGCAGCTCTGAGGTTCTGGCCCAACAAACGTGGGGATGGGGAGCTTCTTAGAGCTTTTCAGGGCATTTTTAGGGTGGTGGAAAGGGAATCAATGTCATTTTTAGCAGCTTGGCTCCAAGTGCTGCAAAGTTAGAATCTCCCAACACAACTCAGGGAGGGAAACCGCCCCCCCAGAAAGTTCATATTTGGGTTTCCTGGAAGCACCTAACCTCTCCATCGTTGATCTAAAAACTCCTGGCCCCTCTCTATTTTCTAATAATTTCTCAAAATGGACTTATCCCTCCGCTGCTTTATGGTAGCATTCTTATGATCAAAATTAGCAAGACACTTGCATAAAAGAGAACAATAATTGCTCAACGAGCATCTCGTTTGTAATTTATTAGTTTCTATTATTGTGTGTCGCCATGGCAACAGCTCACATCCCGGGTGATGAGAGAGATGTTAGATATGAGCCGACTAAGCTCCTGGTCCCAGCAAATGGAGATGCACGTTTTTTATCAGTAATTTTCATGAAAATAATAAGTGAGGGAGTTAATGAGATGGAAAGCCATCCTGTGGCTATTGTGATTTCCCCCCCCCGCCTTTTCCTTTTTTTTTTTTTTTTAAGTGTTGATCTAATTAGAATGCATCGGTCAGGAAAAGTAATGAGGATTTAGTGCCTTACAAAGAGGTGGGGATTGTATCAGAAAATTAGCACTAGTCTTTGGAAAATAATTGGGCCCATGGAGAGGTAGCAAATGCCTCTGATTCCTGCAGACCCAGAGGTGCCAAGATTTCCTTTTGGGCAAGAC
Organism: Piaya cayana; assembly: GCA_013389865.1. Taxonomy (NCBI): domain Eukaryota; kingdom Metazoa; phylum Chordata; class Aves; order Cuculiformes; family Coccyzidae; genus Piaya; species Piaya cayana. The sequence continues at coordinate 18,822 of WAAB01018449.1, read as the reverse complement.
TCAGAACTTGAGATATTCAAGTGAGGATGTGGAGGTAGGTGCTAAATAATTGGGAATACAACCAGGAAAGACCCAACTGGAGGAGAAACACTGGCTCAGCAATGAAGGGTTTTGCAGAAGTCGCCAAGAGTTGATATATTCATGGTGATAGACCAGAAGAAGCCACCGTCTCAGAGAATCATGGAATCATTAAGATTGGAAAAGACCAGTCAGCCCCACCCTGCTGACTGAGCCATGCCCTAAAGTGCCACATCTACACTGCTTTTGAACTCCTCCAGGGATGGAGACTCCACCACTGCCTTGGGCAGCCTCTGCCAGGGCTTCACCACTCTGTCAGTGAAGAGATTTTTTCCCAGTGTCCCATCTAAACTCCCCTGGCACAACTTGAGGCCATTTCCTCTCATCCTGTCCTCTGTTATTTGGGAGCAGAGCCCAACACCCTCCTCACCACAACCTTCTTTCTAGGAGCTGCAGAGAGTGAGGAGGTCTCCCCTCAACCTCCTCTTTCCAGGCTGAACAATCTCATCTGATTGTGGGATGAGGATGACATTCCAGTGACGATATAAGGGAAATGTTTTTCTGATTACCCAGCTAAGAAATGTCAAGTGCCCGAGTGCTGCGACTTGTTGAGTGTACTTGAGTTTGCACAAAGCATAAAAAAAAATAGGTGGAAATACTCCATATGTGTCAGTTTGGTTTTAAGGGCTGGGGATGCTCCAGAGAGTGGAAGAATCGTGGGATCAGTGGTTAAAAAATTGGCAAGTGGGATAATTTTGCTCATTATTGTCCCATTAATCTCATGCTGAGGGCAGATAAACCAGCTCAGGGGTTACTAATTTAGGATTATTTTTTTAACCAATTAATAGAAATGTGAAAATTGGTTCCTCAACAAATAGGTGTTCTTAGAGTGCAGGGGCATCAATAATTTTGTGAAGAGATTCAGCAGCTTGGTCATGAAAGCAAAGTCTATTCACTTTTTGCCAAGTTTTTTTTACCATGGGTCAGTTTGCTTAAGAAATGATGGGAATGCAAAGCAAAGAATGTCAACAAAGCTGTGAAGAGAATAGGAGGAGCTGTCAAAATGTCATCATGGGAGAATTGTAGCTGGATTTCCCTGCTGCATCCAGACTGGATGGCTCTTGGCTTGGCATTCTTCGTGCTTTCTGAGAGGAAAACTGCAAGAAAATCTGGAAGTGCAAAAATACCTGGAAGTGATGGGAAAAGATGACCCAAACTGGTGTTTCAGCAGTTCCTGCAATCTTCTCATGTCACCATGTCTGGAGATCAGTCCTGGCAGTGGCCATGTTTGGGTGAAAAGTTTGGGGTTTATTCATAGAATCACAGAATGTCCTGAGTTGGAAAGGACCCAGAAGGCTCATTGAGTCCAAGTCCTGTCCCTGCACAGGAGAACCCCACAATTCACACCATGGGGCTGAGGGCATTTGCCAAACACTTCTGGAATATTGTCAGGCTTGGTGCAGTGACTGCTTCCCTGGGAGCTGTTCCCGTGCTCCACCACCCTCTGGGGAAAGAACCTTTTCCTAATGTCCAGCATAACCTTATGCTGCTTCATCTTCCTGCCATTCCCTTGGGTCCAGAGAGAGGAGCTCAGCGCCTGCTCTTCCTCCTTGTGTGAGGAAGTAAGAAACTGCAGTGAGGTCTCTCCTCGGTCTGCTCTCCCCTAGGATGAACAAACCAATTTGATGAGCCTTCCTCAAAACTACATTGCCTTATAGACATTCTTCTACCCTGTTTTTCTCCATCACTTCCTCATTTTGTGCTCTGCTTTGTTTTGCAGAATGGTTTTAGCCTCTTCATTGGCAACTGCAAATCCACTGAGCAATTTACCTTCTCCCATTTTACTTGGTTGTTTTTCTTTTGTCTTCCTTACTCTCCTTAAGTCCTCAACAGACCCTGCTTGACTCCCTCCCTCCATTTGCAGAATGTTTTTTGAGTTTTTCAGACAGAGCTGACAGAGGAGGTACTTGTTGCATGGTGGGAGAAGAAGGAAATTTGACCCAACACGTAATGTAAATCTGTTCAACTTTCTTCCAACACCCAAGTGGTCCTCACTGCCCTCAAGTTGACCTCACTTACTAGAAAAATCCCACTGCAAAGCCAATCTCTTTGGGAACCGCAGCACTGCCGGGGACATTGCCATTCGATTAACTATTGTATTCTATAGCTCTCATTTTGAGTGAGAATTGCAGCAAATTAGCAGTGATTATATGGGCATTTTCTGGCCAGCATTTCTTCTTTGTCACAGAATCCTGGAATGGTTTGGGTTGGAAGGAACCTCACAGCCCATCCAATCCCCGCCTCCCCCCCCCCCCCCCGCCATGGGCAAAGACACCTCCCACTGGATCAGGGGCTCCAAGCCCCATCCAGTCTGGCCTTGAACATCTCCAGGGATGGGGCAGCCACCACTGCTCTGGGCAACCTGTGCCAGGGCCTTCTCACCCTCACAGCAAAACATTTCTTCCTAAGATCTCATCTGAGTTTCCCCTCTCTCAACTCAAACCCGTTCCCTATCCCTGCACTCTCTGATTCAGAGCCCCTCCCCAGCTTTCCTGTAGGCCCACTCTAAGTACTGGTAGGTCTTAGAGGACTAGGAGGACCTCTTGTCTTCCTCTCCATCTTCCTGGTGTTTAGAGGCTGATAGTTGGGTTGGCCTGGTTTCTTGTATAACTGTTCTCTATGTAGATCATAACTGTTCTTCATGTAGATCTTAATTTATTCAAGTTTGCCCTGGAGACAAGCATGGACTTCTCTGTTATTTAAAACCAGCCTTTTTTTCATCCACCCACCCATTAATCCACGAAGGAGCTCTTTGAATCTTGCTCAAGTTTCAGTTTGCCCAGCTGTTACCAGATTTCATTTTTCTCCAGTTAACCTGAACTTTCACCAGCCTTACTTGAGCACAAATACATTTGACAAACTTAGGATGAGACAGAAATTTTTACATGTGTGCCACCCAAAAATAAGTGTAATACACAAGGGAAAGGATAACGTTTGGAGCAGCACTGAATTGTAGCACTTATTGACCCTTGGTCACTTGGTCTTTGACACTTGCCTTGTGATAAAAAGGGGGTTTTTTTGTGCTAGACAATATGTATCAGGTCTTCTCTGCACCAGTGGGAGAGGATTGTCCCACTCTGCTCCACACTGGTGTGGCCCCACCTCAAGCACTGGGGGCAGATTGGGAGCCACAGAATGGAAAGGATCTAAAGCTGCTGGAAAGCATCCAGAGAAGGGCATGGAGCTGGTGGAGGGCTCAGAAGGGAAATGTCTAAGGAGCAGCCAAAGTCCCTTGGTCTGTTCAGCCTGGAGAGGAGGAGACTGAGGGGAGACCTCATCGTGCTCTGCATCTTCCTCACATGGGGAGGAGGAGCAGGCGCTGAGCTCTTCCCTCTGGACCAGAGGGAACGGCAGGAAGATGCCAGAGGAGGGTTAGGTTGGACACTGGGAAAGGTTCTTCCCCCAGAGGGTGGTGGAGCACGGGAACAGCTCCCAGGGAAGCAGTCCCAAGGCTGACAATATTCCAGAAGTGTTGGGCAATGCCCTCAGCCCCACAGTGTGGATTGTGGAGTTGTCCTGTGCAGGGACAGGAGTTGGACTCGATGGTCCTTGTGGGTCCTTTCCCGCTTAGGACATTCCATGATTCTATGACTTTTAATTTGGAGAAATGCTGGTTTTCAGGCCATGCGGCAATGTGGATCCACAGAGACCCCTAGTGATACATTTCTTACACTCAAGCTTCAAAATTGCTGGAAACATTTAAACTTCTTTGAGTCCTGAAATATAAAACATTTTTCACTGCAGCAAAATCACAAGTATTAGATAACTTGGCTGGCATTTGCGATCTGAGGCCGTTAGTGTGAAAAATATATTTTTTAAATCTTCTTGGAGATATTGATATTTATTTTAAGGCAGAGCTTCCCTTCATTGGGTGCCCTTGGTTTGCCATTGATGTTGCAGAAACACCACAGAATCATTTCTTTACTAGTACTTTCAAATTTTCTGCCTTTTTGGACACTACTGAGCTGGCGTCTTGGCTCAATTCTCCTCTACGCCATCAGAAATCTTTCCAAGGAGGGAAAAAATGCAGGTTTTGTCATTGTAAAATGCCTTTGAAAATGGTGCTGACCCCTGTGTCTGAAAACAACCCATTCTTTAGTGTGAGGATGAGGAGGCCCTGGCCCAGGTTACCCAGAGAAGCCGTGGTTTCCCCATCCCTGGAGGTGTTCAAGGGCAATTTGGATGGGGCTTGGATCAGTGGGAGGTGTCCCTGCCCATGGCAGGGGTTGGAACTAGATGGGCTTTGAGGTTCCTTCCAACCCAACCCATTCCATGATTCTGTTTCTTCCCAACACACTTCCAAAAATGGTCTTCTGGCTGCCCTTCTTTTGGAGAAATCATGGAAAAACCATGAGAGGAAAGCTGGGGCTCTTCAGGCTGCTCCAAACCTCTGGTTGCCTCTGGCTTTATCTGCCTGCCTTCTGAGGTTCTCCAAGCATTGCTTTTTGGTTTATGTGACCGCTTCCACTGTATTTGTTAACTGGACACTTTGCAGAAACCAAGTCCAAGTACATGCAAAACTGGCTTGGGTTTTGCTTTCTGTCTGCTGAGAAATACTCAAAACATTTTTCAAACACAAACCCATTTCATCAAAAAGACTGGAGATGGGGAAGGGCTGTTGTAAAAAAGTACAAATACTTTATGGTCAAATTTCAATTTTTTAATTAATTTAGCTATGATAACAAATGTTTGAGGAGGTGAAACAAAAATTCACAACAACTGCAGCAAAATCTACAGTCAGATAGGATGCAGCTCCTCATTGGAGAGGACAAAAATAACGTGGCAGAGGCAACGGGTCTATGGTTTTGGCTTGGCATCACGGTAGGGGCTAACGCAGGCAAGGATTGTAGCAGCAGAAGCAGGCAGGGAAATCAGTTTTTCAGAACTATTGCAAATTGATGGGGAAAAAGTTGGTAGAAGCATAAATGTAGTGAGGAAAAGTGAAAAAAAAGGGACTTTTCTGCCAGCACTGGGAAAGGCATGAATGTGGGCACAGAGGTTCCTTAATTCCCTGCTGCACCACACACCCACATCCTCATTTCATGTCAAATGAACCGATTTGTGCATTCAAATTACCCTCTGTGTAGTTTTGATGCAAGGAAGAGAGAAACTTAAGGCTTTTACTGACCCAACCATGTTTGTGTTGTCACCTTTTCCAGGGTCACTGTATGTCAGTAGTCCTGAGAAATCCGCTTTACTTAAGCCAAGAAATAGGGTTCTGGAAGATATCCATCAAAACTAAGGGAAATGGAATAAAAGGGTGGAAAAAATCCCCTTTCTTGGCGTTTTGTTCAAAAACAGAGAACCAGCCAGACACCAGGGAAGTGATGAAGAGTGGGAAAGAGGGGAAGAACTTCAGAAGCAGTGGGACCAGCAGGGTGAGGGAGAGGATTCTGCCCCTCTGCTCTGGTGAGATCCCACCTGGAGCTCTGCATCGAGTTCTGGAGTCCTCAGCACAGGAAGGACATGGAGCTCTTTGAGCAAGTCCAGAGGAGGCCATGGAGATGACCAAGGGCAGGAGAACCTCCTGTACAAGGACAAGTTGAGAGAGACGGGGTTGTCCAGCCTGGAGAAAAGTCCAGGGAGACCTTAGAGGAGCTTCTAGTACTGAGAGGGGCTCCAGAAAAGCTGGGGAGGGGCTCTTGATCAGGGAGGGTGGGGATAGGATGAGAGGAGATAGTTTTGAGCTGAAAGAGGAGAGATGGAGATGAGATCTTAGGGAGAAATTTCCCCTGTGAGGATGGGGAGGCCCTGGCCCAGGCTGCCCAGAGCAGGGGTGGCTGCCCCATCCCTGGAGGGGTTCAAGGCCAGGTTGGAAGGGTCTTGGAGACCCTGAACCAGTGGGGGGTGTCCCTGCCCATGGCTGGGGTGGGACTGGGTGGGCTTTGGGGTCCCTTCCAACTCAAACCATTCTGTGATTCCATTAAAAAGATTTTTATTGCAAGAAGTGGGATGCTGTGTCATTATCTTGGGCTTCTTTTGAAATTAGAGTTTTCTAAGTATTATTGACATAACACACAACCACCACCACCCACCCCACCCCCCCGTCTGGGAGACTGTGGGACATCATCCTGTATTCCCCTGTATTCACTCTTCCCCAGCTGCTACATTAAATACTCAAATAATCCTTCAGTCTGGGTTTTCTTCCAGTCATGTTTCACATGCAGAAGCCACTACAGAGCCAGGACTGATATTAATATTACAGCTTCTAGCTATAAAATTGCAAGAATTTAGCTTGAAGCTGAAAGAAGTGCTATAAAATTGTCTTATATTACAATTATTTTCATTGTTTTACTGTTATTCTGACAAGGGGAAACTGTGGCTCTTGTTCTGGGTTTTAGCAAATGCTGCTGCACTCTGTTCCAGTCAAAAGACCCCCCCAAAAAGAGGAATTTATAGAAAGAATGCTGAAGAATTTTCTTCTTGTCTATTATGCTGGGTTTTCTCCTTATGGGAAACATTAGTTGCACAAAGAGGACGAGTTTGGAGAAGATGTGGAGCTTTGCAAAACATAAATCCTTATTTTAATACTTTTTCAATTGCCACAAAATGGAAAAAATCCCATTTTTCTGCCATTTTTGCCTTTTGAACCACCTGGGTAAGAGAAAAAAATGGCAATGGGACTTGTTCATTGGAGGGGAGGAATGAAAAGCTGGCATGCGGCTGTGTGTTTGAAATGATGCTCGGGTGGTTTTGTGTGCAGGAGATGTTGCAGAGCTCGCCTGCGGCGCTGCCGCCCACCTCCAACCCCCCACCAGGCATTGTGGTGCCAGCCGCCGCACTCCCGCCAGGCAACCTGGCCATGGGTGCGGGCAGCAGCTCGCCCGCCATCTCAGGTAGGGCCCGTGGGGGGAACTGGGGGAGGAATTGGGGGGTTGGTACCCCGCCACCTGCCTTCTTTCCGCAGGAGGAGCCTTGTACCAGCCTGTGACAATGGTGACATCGCAGGGCCAGGTCCTCGCCCAAGCCATTGCCCCCAGTGCCCTGCAGATCCCTAACACCCAGGTAAGACTACAATTTACCATTTTCTAAACCCATTTTCCATATTTCTGATGTTTTGTGTGGCAGCAATAAGCAAATAGCCCAGTTTCTCCATAAATTCAATCCTTGGGGTTTTTTTCCAACCTAGGGATTCTATGATTCCATGATTCTAAATGTTTAATTACCAAGAAATTCTGATTAAACCTGTCACCTTTGGGTGTCAAACAACAGCAGCGACCTGACAGATGATCACAATGCTTCTATTATTGCTTTATTATAAACAATGATCAATAAGATAAAAGAAATAATGTAATATATGAAATGATATGGAGTCATGGGATGGTTTGTGTTGGAAGGGACCTCACAGCCCATCCACATCCACCCCTGCAATGGGCAGAGACACCTCCCACGGGATCAGGGGCTCCAAGCTCCATCCAACCTGGCCTTGAACCCCTCCAGGGATTGTGCAGCCACCACTGCTCTGGGCAGCCTGGGCCAGGGTCTCCCCACCCTCACAGCAAAACATTTTTCCCTAAGATCTCATCTCCATCCCCTCTCTTTCAGCTCAAAACTATCCCCCCTCATCCTCTCCCTGTCCTCCCTGATCCAGAGCCCCTCCCCAGCTTTCCTGGAGCCACTTTCAACACTGGAAGCTGCTCTAAGGTCTCCCCGCAGCCTTATCTTCTCCAGGCTGATGATACAACATGATACACTACAATATATTATTGTCTTTATATTCCAGGTGTGGGATCACCAGCATTGTCTGTCCAGTATGGCAGTCAGAATGCTCTGTTTTTCTGCTGTGCTTTATGAATTCTGGGTTATTTTTTAGCCACTTGCTCTGCTTCCATTCCTTTTTGTCACTGCAATCATCTCCGCAGGGTTTCTGTGGCTGCATTCCTGTGGTTTGAGTACCGAAGGGTTTAAGAGGACAGTGTGCTGTCCCTGTGGCGCTGGCACCCACCATCACCTCCAAACCCCCACAGCATCTCTCCCTGCTGAGTTGCTGCCTGGGATCAGAGCAGAAATAATTCCCCCATGTAATTTTTTCTCTGAAATCCTCCAGTGTAATTGCAAGCACATCTAAAAACAACAACAACAAAGGCATTTTTGGGGCTGGGTGGCAGCTCCTAGTGGGTTTTTCTGCTGATGCGACACTTTGTTGAATTTCTTTCTCTAATAGATCACCAATGCTGGCTTCAATCTTGCAGCAAAACCTTGCATGGTACAAAAAACACATGTCCAGGGAATACTGGGGCAGGGCGTGAGCCCCGGACAAGCACCTCCGGATGCTCTTTCCGTGCCACCCGCATGATTTATTCAGCCGGAGCCCAGGGGAATCGCGGGGACCTGCTCTCCTGATGTTTAATTCATCCAGGAGAAACGTTTTGATGAAGTGCTGAGATTTCAGTTCTGTTCTTTCATCCTCATTAAAACCTCTCTTGCAGCAAGATAGGGGGTTTTTTTTGGGGGGGAACTGAATTTTCCCTCAATGATGATGATTTTCCTCATTGTGGGAATAAGCTGGGGGAGGAGCACAGTTTTGTTAAGGAATGTTAAGGAGCTTAACCTCAGATTCAGAAAAATCAGAAAAATTTAGAAAGATTAATCTTTTTTTTAAGGTAAAAGTGTTTCCCTCCTTGGAAAAAGATCGCAACATGAGCACCACAATTGTCAGCATTAGCTCCACAGTCCCCAGCTGTGCTGGTGCCACCGCTGGGAGGAAAAGTTCATTGCCCTTCACCAAGCATTGGTCAAAAAAAGTAGCCATTAAATAGAGATTCTGGGGTTAATTTGGGATTTAATGCATTTTTTTTTGCAGAGAGAAAGTGGATTTTGGACACTCCTGCCAAATGCCCTTTTTTTTTTTTTTCACTTGCCTCACTCCCCTTTTCATAGAATCATAGTTGGCTTGAGGACCACAAAGGACCACAAAGCCCACCCAGTGCCACCCCTGCCATGGGCAGGGACACCTCCCACTGGATCAGGGGCTCCAAGCCCCATCCAACCTGGCCTTGAACCCCTCCAGGGATGGGGCAGCCACCCCTGCTCTGGGCAGCCTGGGCCAGGGCCTCCCCCGGCTCAAGTGGGAAGAATGTCTTCCTAACACCTAGTCTAAATGTTTCCTCTTCCAATTTAAAGCCATTCCCCCTCATCCTGTCACTCCAGGACCTTGGGAAAAGTTCCTTCCCAGCTTTTCTGGAGCCCCTTTCAGTGCTAGAAGTTGCTTTAAGGCCTCCCTGCAGCCTTCTCTTCTCCAGGCTGAACAACCCCAACTTTTTCAGCCTTTCCTCATAGCAGAGGTGCTCCAGCCTTTGGATCATCTCCGTGGCCTCCTCTGGACCCGTTCCAACAGTTCCATCTCCTTATGTTGCGGGTTCCAGAACTGGACACAGGCTCCAGGTGAGGTCTCACAAGAGAGGAATTGAGGGGCAGAATCCCCTCCCTGCCTGCTGGCCACGCTGCTTTGGATGTAGCCCAGGACATGGTTGGCTTCTGGGCTGGAGTGCACACTGCTGTTGCACGTGAAGCTTTTCTCCCCCAGCACCCCAAGTCCTTCTCCTCAGGGCTGCTTCAAATCACGTCATCCCCCAGCCGGTACTGGAACCACAGGTTCCCTTGACCCAAGCGTAGGACCTTGCACTTGGCCTTGTTGAACCTCATGAGAACCACACAGCCCCACTTCTCCAGCTTGTCCACATCCCTCTCGATGACATCCTGTCCTTCAGGTTTGACAACTGCACCGCTCAGTTTGGTGTCACCTGCAGACTTGCTGAGGGTGCCCTCGGTCTTGCTGCCCGTATCATTGATGAAAATATTAAACAGTGCTGGTTCCAGTACTGACCCACAAGGGACACCACTTGTTACCTTGTCACGGTTCTCCATGTGCACATCGAGCCTTTGACCACTGATCCCTGAATGCAGCCACCCAACCAATTCCTTATCCACTGAACAGTCTACCCATTAAATCCATATCTCTGCGATTTAGGACTGACAACAGTGGTTGGGTTTAGGTTGGCTTTGCTCGGTTTTTGGGTTGCCCATCACTGTTTTCAGCCAGTTCTCTCCCCACTCCTCTCCCTTGGCAGGTGAACCTGGACCTCACCTCCCTTCTCGATGGCGAGGACAAGAAGTCCAAGAACAAGCGGGGCGTCCTGCCCAAACACGCCACCAACATCATGCGCTCCTGGCTCTTCCAGCACCTCATGGTGAGCCCCACGGCTGCCAAAATGCCCCACAAACTGGGGAAAAAGGGCTACCCCTCCAAAAAATGAACAACTAAGGTGGTGGTTGATCTGAATTTATGTCTTAAGGCACAAAATGGCTTTGCTTTGGGGAGCAATTTGGGCAGGACTTTTTGCACTGCAGTTGATAAAATAGTCCCTTAAAGCATGAGGAAACAACCAAAACTGTGTGTGGGATGTCCACAAATTTTTGCACAGTTAGCAGCTCCAAAACCACCTGGGCTGCGACAGCTGTCCCACAGGTGTGGTTGTGGCGCATCAGCAAGCAGAATTGCAAAACTGGTTCATTTGGGGGACTGGAGATGTAGGAGGGTGCACAGAGGATACAACAAGATGTTCTCATGCAGGGAGACCACTGTCCCACCAGCATGCCTGGGAGAAGGGTGAAAAACTACATCACCCCTTCTGCCTGTATAATTTGAGCAAGTCATCACTCAGAAACTGGTTGCATGATGGTCTTCACGAAGGTGGGAGATCCCTGAGGTAGCAGCAAGATGAAAAATACCAGCTTCAAGGAGCAACCTGGGGAAAAATATAACCCAGGTGATGGAGCAGCAGGTAGTTGGGAATTTCCCAGTCTTTTAAAATGGGAAATTATGTATTTATTGCATTGAGGACAAGAGCATCGCTGGACTGGGCTTCCATCCCAAGCTGTGTGGTGCATCCTCCGTGCTTTTGGAGAGCTGAACCACAGATCTGTAAGCAGAAAAGTGATTTGGAAGACCAGAAAGTGAGAAGCAATTTTCTGTGTGGTGCCAGGAGAACCCCATGGTTTGAGATTTCCAGAACTGAATTGAACAACTCAAAGAAATTGTTCTACAGGATGGTTGGACTTTTGCTTTCAGCCTGGTCCATATGGTCTTAAGATGCTTGTGCTTCCCCATGGGATTACTCCATCTGGCATCATGGATGATGTGGGTTTGTGTGATCACATGCTCATTGCTCTTGATGAGCATTAATGTTCATAATTTTATTGAGTTTTGGAGCATTGTAGCACTAGCAGGAGGAAGAAATCCTGGACACAATGTGCCAAAAATTGAGATAATTTGCCAAAAAAGAGCTGGTTTTAACCACTTTGGCATCCTTGAGGTCCCAGCGGGTGAGAAGTCTCCTGCTTGCCATGGCTTTGGGTGGTTTTGTCAAGGAAACCTCACTAGTTTGGGAGACAAGAAGTCATGTCAATTGGTGCTGGGGCTCCAAAAGCTGGCACACGGGGCTGGTTTGATAACAATTGCATTTTGGGGCTTGGAAAAGGTGATTTCAGCATGGTGAGGAGGTGGTTGAGGCTTGGACTGCTGGTGGTGTCCCAGTGCAGATGTTCCGGGGTGTTTTATTGATGCATCTGACAAAGAATGCTATGTATGCCAGTGGGGTTTGAAGCCCAAACCCCATCCTTACCAACAGCCATTATTAGAAAATTGCTAAAATTAACTAAATAACAGCATTTTTCTCTCAGGAAATGAGAGATGGAGAACCTTGGAAAAGCCCTAGGGACACTGGGGAAACTGTGATGCTCTCAGATGCCACCCTTAGGCCTTGCATCTTGCAAATGCATGAAGTTACCAAATTTAGTGCGGGAAAATGAACAAAAAAGGTGTTTTTTCAGGATTTTTTTTACTCAGGGCTGCTGGCAAAGATGACATTTTTCTGTCTCGTCTCTTTTTTTTCCAGCATCCCTACCCCACAGAGGACGAGAAGAGGCAAATTGCCGCCCAAACCAATCTGACCCTCTTGCAAGTCAACAACTGGTGAGTGGCTCATGCTTCAGAGATCTTTGGGAAGCTGGGGAGGGGTTCATGATGAGGGAGGGCAGGGACAGGACAAGGGGAACAGTTCTGAGATGAAAGAAAGGAGACTGAAGTGAGAGCTTAGGAAGAAATGTGTTGCTGTGAGGGTGGGGAGGCCCTGGCCCAGGCTGCCCAGAGTAGTGGTGGCTGCCCCATCCCTGGAGGGGTTCAAGGCCAGGTTGGATGGGGCTTGGAGCCCCTGATCCAGTGGGAGGTGTCCCTGCCCATGGGACAGAACTGGGTGGGCTTTGAGATCCCTTGCAACCCAACCCATTCCATGATTCTGTGATCTTTCCGATGCTATTTTGGTGCTATATATTGTTTTTTGAGGGGGTCAATGGGCGGTTGGGGCCAGTTCCTGGGGTGTGATTGATGGTGTTTGGTTGTGATGTCTTAGTGCCCTCTTCTGGCAAACCCGACACACAGCAGCCTCCAACTCGGAGCTGGAAAGCTTAATGTGATAGTGTGATGTGGCACAGACAAGTGAAATGATTAAAAAAAACCAAACCACACAGCTTTTTTGACCACGCAGCCACTCTCAAAAGGGCGTTATATTCGAATCATAGATTCATGGAATCATCCAGGTTGGCAAAGGCCACCCAGTTCACCCAGTCCAACCCCACCATGTTGACTATACCACCTCCCAAAGTGCCACAGCCACACAGGTTTTGAGCCCCTCCAGGGATGGGGACTCCACCACCACCCTGCCAGGGCCTGAGAACCCTTAATATGAAGGAATTTTTCCTAATAGCCAATCTAGTCCTCCCCTGGCACAACTCAAGGCCGTTGCCTCTCATCCTGTGCCCTGTTACTGAGGAGAAGGGCCCAGCACCCACCTTACTCCTGCCTCCTTTCAGGAGCTGCAGAAAGCGATGAAGTGTCCCCTCAGCCTCTAATTCTCCAGACTCAGCAGCCCCAAGTCCCTCACCACTCCCAGAACCCTTGTTCTCCAGCTCCTTCCTCAGCTCCGTTCCCTTCTCCAGCTCCTCCGTGTCCTTCTTGGGCCCAAAATTGACCCCAGGATTCAAGCTGCGGCCTCACCAACACTGAGGCCAGGGGGGACGATCCCTCCCTGCTCCTGCTGGCCACCCCACGGCTGATGCAAGCCAGGATGCTGGTGCCCTTCTTGCCCACCTGGGCCACTGCTGGCTCACGTTCAGCCGCTGTCAGCCAACACCCCCAGGGCCTTTTCCATGGGGCAGCTTTCCAGCCACTCGTCCCCAGTATTGCAACTCATTAAATTGTTGCAGTGTCTGTTGTCTTGTCTCAAAAACTGTAATGACTCTGACTCACTGAAATGGTTTCTGTCTTCTCTGGAAGGTTCATTAATGCCCGGCGGCGCATCCTGCAGCCAATGCTTGACGCCAGCAACCCAGACCCAGCCCCCAAAGCCAAGAAAATAAAATCTCAGCACCGGCCCACCCAGCGGTTCTGGCCCAACTCCATCGCAGCTGGAGTCCTGCAGCAGCAGGGTGGCAATTCAGGGACAAATTCTGATGGTAAGGACAAACCCTGAAGGCCCCTGTCTGTTCTGGGGGGTGGGGCATGCATTACGTTATGGCCTTAACTGGTAATTAAAGATTTCTGGAGCTCTTTATTTCCACGAGGGGGAAAAATATCATAGAATCATGGAATGGTTTGAGATGCAAGGCCATCCAGTTCCAAATCCCTGCCATGGGCAGGGACACATCCCACTGGATCAGGGGCTTCAGGCCTATCCAACCTGGCCTTGAACCCCTCCAGGGATGGGGCAGCCACTACTGCTCTGGGCAAATGAGGCCAGGGCCTCCTCACTCTCACAAGAAAACATTTCCTGAGATCTAGTTGACCATCACAAGGTGCTGGCGGTGGGGCACTTCATCTCCTCAGCACAGGAACAGCCCTCAGGGATCACTATGGGGCATCACTTGGCTGTCTCTTGAGGTGCTGCAGAGGGGATAAAGGAGGAGATGGGCAGAGAAGATAAAATGAAAAAGAGATGAAAAGATGAAGATGAGAAGACAGATGAGACAAGGTGGGAATAGGAGATGAAGCAAGAACTGAAAATGAAGAGTAGACAAGATGAAGTGAGGAGAGAAGAAATGAGCATGGGTAGACAGGATAAACAGAGGGAACAAAAAGAGAAGGGAAGATGGAAACTAAGAGAAGATAGGATGCCCAACCAATTTGGGCATCTACTTGCTCAAAAATGAAAACTTCTTGTTGATAAATGAAGCTAACAAGCTAAAAGCTTGAGTTGGACCTTACAAGTGGCTGGGACAGGTGGGACACCCTGCAGAGTTCTCTATCAAGTGTCGCTTTTCATTTGGGCTACTCATAGAATCATAGAATCACTAGGTTGGAAAGGATCCACTGGATCATCAAGTCCAACCATTCCTATCAGTCACTAAACCATGTCCCTCAGCACCTCATCCACCTGTCTTTTAAACACCTCTAGGGAAGTTGACTCAACTACCTCCCTGGGCAGCCTCTGCCAGTGCCCAGTCACCCTTTCTGTGAAATATTTTTACCTCATGTCAAGCCTGAACAACCCCTTGTGAAGCTTGAGGCCATTCCTTCTCTTCCTGTCCCCTGTCACTTGGGAGAAGAGCCCAGCTCCCTCCTGTCCACAACCTCCTTTCAGGTAGTTGCAGAGAGCAGTGAGGTCTCCCCTCAGCCTCCTCTTCTCCAGGATAAACAACCCCAGCTCTCTCAGCCGTTCCTCATAAGGCCTGTTCTCCAGCCCCTTCACCAGCCTTGTCGCTCTTCTCTGGACTCGCTCCAGAGCCTCAACATCCTTCTTGTGCTGAGGGACCCAGAACTGCA
>WAAB01018448.1:430521-453070 GCA_013389865.1 Piaya cayana | reverse complement strand
TTTTTTTTTTTTTAATCTCTACGATAGAAAACTCTGCTTCTCCTGCCACCCTTTTACACTTTCTTTCCTATCTGTCCTCAATCTACTAGTCAGGCTGGTTTGATCATTATATCCGGGATAGATTCCCTGCATTTAAAAGGCCAAATACTTTGTCTTAATAGTGATTTTGTCATTTAACACAGGGTAGGGAAAGATTGTGTTAACTGTTGTTTTATAAGTCCAGTACAGCCATCTGAATGCTGTGGAGTCAGGAGTATTTGTAGCTATCATTGCGTGCATTACACTGCCTGTCAGGGCTGTCCCCAGGTGCCCTGTACAAGCCTCAGTCATAGGGCAATTTTCTTTACATCTCTGCAGATTTCTTACTCTGCTTAGGAATGCTAAGTGTTGAGAAAGACAACGTGGATACATTCCTTTGTCTGAGATACACAGTACAACAAAGCTATAGCTCACGAGCTAAAATTTTTTTAAAGGAACAAGATTTCCTTTTTAATACAAGATTAATGGAATTCAATTCTGCCTGTCTCAAAAACCACTCAGGTAGCTGAAGAGTCAAAAAGCCTTCCATTTCAATTTTCTATTCTCCTTTCCCTGTTTTCAAACGTTTCATGGAGCAACCACTGACAGAAAATGAAGCTGAACCTAATGATCACTCTCTAATGCTTGTTTGTTCTGGACTAATAAGTATATAAAGGTTAAAATTTCTTTCAAATGTTTAGGAGCTAGCTGAGGTATAATCTGGAATTCTGTTTATCCATGTAAAGATCAATCTTTTTTATGTATTCAGGGGTTATTCTGTCTTTCAGAAAATAGTAAGGAAAAAGCACTGCTAAATACAGTTCTTGTAACACAGAATGGACCATTTTGGGGTGGAGTGAGTAACAGAGCTCTTGACCAACAAATAAATACATGTGAGCATAAGCATGTATGCACACACTTGTGCATACATGCATGTGTGCACCTAAAATGGTATTTACAGAAGTGGAAACTCAGTCACTATCTACTGATGATCTTTTTATGCTAAGAAAGTGTCTTTTACACTTGCTGTCCACCGCTGTGTTACAAGGTTTGCTTTAACTACAATACAGATAAGCAGACTATGCGTTTGCAAAGCAATACCCCGGGGATGTACCACAGAACATGCAGCAAACTCACTTTTTTTTTAGCAACGCTAAAATGAAGACCAAGGCAGACTTTACTATATCCGTTCCTGAAGTTATTTCTCTAAATTTTCCATTAAGCTGTAGCTGCAAATGAATTCACAGACTGATATAACAGATTATACAGGGAGCTATCCAACTATGTTATATTAGCTTACAGAGTTACTTCAAAGGGAGAGAAGAGATGTAACTATAACAGAAAAAAAGTTGCTCCTTTCACAGTATTTAGTCTGAAGCATGTTTACTTTGGAAAGTCTCTCCTTGGTTGTGGTGCAATGAGAGGAGTTTTCACAGTGGACAATTAATTTTAATCAAAACCATCATCCCTTTTAGCTGAGAAATAGGTGTGTTCAAGTAGTTTTGAAGAATGTGTGCACCCTTTTATCCTTTAAAAATGCATACTCTGATTTGGCAGGGAACATTTGTGGTGTCTCTGTGGTAGATTTTCTGTTAAATCTATTTAAATACTCCTATTCTTAAGAAAATAAGCTAGATAAATTGGTTTGAGACATTCATTAAAGTCTACTCCAAAATACGTTTTATATGAAAAATGGCTTTGCTACTGAGAATGATTGGTATGTCAAGAATTTCATTTCAGGCAACATTTTTGTTATTAGAACAAGCTTGTGTTGTCTACACAGGGGTTTTGTTCAGAAAGATGTAATGCAAGATAGGAAAAAAGCATCCTTCCAGTGTTCTTATCTACTATGCAATACTTCCATTGTAAGCATAGATAATAACAATTTTAATATTTTTTTCATTTCCTTGGGTGCTGCTTCTTACTCACATCTTATAATGGTGCTCATGATTTTACTGCTACTTCTCTAGGGGCTAAAAAAATAATCAAAGAGCTTGTTTTTCACTGAGCAGTGTACTTGTTTATTGAAACCTTAGAATTTGATGCCTTAAAGGTGATCTTTCAAATCCCTTTTGCCTTTTTGTATTTCCTGTGTGAAATACAAAGACTATCCCATTAAAACATGTTTTCCTCATTGTTTTCTGCATCATTAAAACTTGACAGGCCCATTTCTCTCCTGTTTCCTTTTGAAAGAATACCAGTTTCTGAAAAGAAGGGAAGGAGGGAGGACTGGAGAAGGTCACAGCCTTTGGTAGCATCACCATGCTAGTCCTCTTAAACTGCCCCAAGAGCCAAATCATCCATAAATGGGGAGGAAAATTAGAAACCAAATTAAAGCCAAAAGAAACAAAACAGACCAATAGTTTATTCAGTAGGTTTATGTGGTTTCTGTTTTCTTTTTTTCTTGTTTATCCCCTGTCCCATCTTTGCTCTTCCGAAGACATTATTATTTCTCTCTTTTTTTGGTACACTGATAACTGAGTTTTAAAATTATCTCAAATTAATACAGTTCTGCAGGGATCAACTGTGTAGGACCCTAGGTTTGTCTGGGTAGCACATATAGGTTTTTCTTTCTTTAAAGACATCTGCCATACCTCATTACTACAGTGACTATTTTTATACAACCCATGCTTCCTGAACAGTAACCACATTTCCAGAGACTGTTTGCATGTGCCAGCAGCAGATAAAGTTAACATGTTAAGCAACTGGGACAGCTAAGGAAAGGGGATACTGCCTTGGATGGTGCTCGCTTTCTTATTTGTATTTGTGCTTGCTGTTTTAATTATCCTATCCAGACAAAAAAACCCCAACCAACCAAACAAACAAAAACTCACACATGAAAAAAACCACCAAACACTAAACCAGAAAATGAAAGCATGTGATACTTTCTGGGAGATAAAGTACCAGATTATTTCATGCTACCTCCAACTGTGGGCTGTGAGGAGACAGTAATCATCTCAAGTTCATCACAGCTATTGGAGGTGAAGCACCACACTTCATCACCCAATCACATGAGCTCCCTGGATCTTCCATGAAACAATTTATGCAGTAGCCAACACCAATAAGTGATTTTCTCAATACATTTTTCACCTTGTCTGGTGTAGAGTATGCAGAGTACAGTGCAGTTGATAACAGGCAAAATACCTGGAACTTCCTGAAACCTAGTAATTGTTTGGACACCACTGGACAAGGCATCCTAGAAGCCAAGAAATTAAAATAATGATGAAAGCGAAAGATGGGATGACTTGGGTATCCAGTGTCTCCTCTCAGGTCAATGTCAAACACAGCAGGGATGTGAGTAGAAGCCAACTAGCAATCTTCTGTGTCCTGGGGGGAAGTCCTGGGGCATATTTTAAGTACTCCTCTGCCATATCTCTAACCAACAGGATCCTGTAATTTCCAGCCACTTTCCTGCTCGCCTGTCTCTGAACGCCAACAGTAGGTAAAGCTGACACACACAGCAGCTAAAGAATTTAAAGGATCTGCAATAATTCATTGAAAGAAGTTTATTATCATTTTAGTTGTGCTTGATTACTTAAATGCCATCTCTTTTCTGCACATAATGAGTTTTTCTTGCTTCTATTTTTACTTTAATAACCACCAAACTAAAATAATTAATGAGAAATTACATATGGGGAGAAAAATTGCTTTCATGAATAAAATATCACAGAAACACTGAATGGTTAAAGTCAGAAGAGAGCACTGGAGGTCATCTGGTCCAACTCTCTGCTCAAGCAAGGTCACTTAAAGCAGGTTGTCCAGGATCATTTCCAGATGGCTTTTGAATATTTCCAAGGATGGAGACTCCACAACCTCCCTAGGCTACCTGTGCCAGTGCTCAGTCACCATTACAGAGAAAAAGTGTTTCTGAAGTTCAGATGAAATCACCTGTGTTTTGGTTTGTGATAATTTCTTCTTATCTTGTCAATTAAGGAGGATGTAACAACCTGTGGTGAACCAAGAAGATGGAGGCTACTTCACCTATTTCATTCTAGTGTCCAACTGAAGTATGTAGCACATAAGAGTCTCGGACAAAATCTTTCATTCATTTCTGGGAAAGAAATGAGATTGCACAGTGAAACCTCCTCAACCCTGTCAGCCAGTCATGGATGCAAGGTTTGGCATTGGATATGCCTTTAATTCAAAAGATGTGAAACATCATTACCTCCAGTCAACTCGACAAGCATCTTTCTTTGCATTCTGCTGTCAAATCCCCATATCAGCAACAAGTATCACACAGATCTTAAAAACTGAGCAGTAGGTAGAATCTGCAGCTTTTAATTTTCTTTGAACCTTTGTTAAGCTGCTGTTCTTTAAATTGCTGCTACAGCTACTTAACTTTCCTCCTCAGTATTACCAATTGTTCAGGTTTTATTAGAATTATTATTCATCAATTTTTCTTTCTCACTTGAATAGTGGAAGATAATAGCCACCTCACAGTGATGCAGCACTAACTCCAGGCAACAGCTCTGTCACTGTGGGTAGGAACCTGATGGTGGCCATGGAGGTAGATGATATCAGATAAAAAGGGCTGCAACAGGGGCAGGGAAGGGAGAGCAGAGGCTGCTACCCATGGCAGTTAGGGGTGGCAGCTCCTCCTTTGTTGCTACTCATATTAAAGCTGGATGCCTGGACCCAGATGTGACCAACCATGCTCCTGTCCTCTCCTGCTTCTGCCACTCAGATGGAGAATTTTGCAACTTTATGCAAGGACATGGGCCTAAGAATATGGAGACACACACAGCCAGAGTCTGCACCCTATCGTGGTACTACTGTGATTCTGTGATTCTGACTACAGACAGCTGGAAACTCCTTGAAACCCTGGACAAAAGAAGCTCCATACCTCCCTCTCTCTCTATGTACCCCCTTACAAGAACCTAGAGGGTCCCCAGAGCCATGGCTAAATGGAGATCCTTGCCACCCACTTCTCTGAGTGAAACTTATCTCAGTATAAAACTTCTGATTCATGGACCTGTTGACTGTTTCTGGTTTGTGCTGGGGGTTTTTTTGGGAAACTGTTTGGGACTTTTACAGAAAGACTGCCTAAGGCTAAACTTCTTATGAAATGATCAACCACTGTTAGGCTTTTCCTTATAGACCAGCTCCTTGAGGGCAAGGAACTTACCTTTCACTACCTTTCACCTCAATTCTAACTTTCCTTTTGGGTCACATCTTTCCAACTGGATGGAGTGAGTTTGCTGCCTGATAGCAAAATTGCTTTCTCTCCTATAAGCCAGAGTCTCTTTTGCCATTCTTTCCTGTTTTATGCTCTTTGTTTAGTTGGAAAGACAGGGTAGAGTCTCTGGCCTAACAAATCCTTGGCTTAGAGATAGGAACTGGGCAGGCTGTTTTGTTGCCCTTGCATAAATTCAAACCAAGAATTACTTCCTCACATGAGAAAGCATGGAGTGTAACTGGAAAGCACTTAGAATATAGTTGTACTGTGGATATCTTTTCCCCCTCCTTTGATAAAAAGTGGGTTTTGATAAATAGCCTAAAGTAGGTAGCATAATAGAAAACAGATGCTACAACAGAGGCAGTGATCTAAGATTTCCTAAGGTATGGTACGTTAACTTGACTTGGTTACTACTGTAATTTTATTATCCATATTTTAAAATGGATTTTACAATAGTATCTGGAAGTTCTAGCTAAGCTTAGGGTTTCATCACATTTTATACTACAAGAAGTGTAAAATAAGATAATCTCTTCTCACTCATTACACATTTATATGGTAGCTAAACACAGGACTGACATCAACAATAGCATCACAGAAAGATATTCACAGTGGTCATTAAAACCAACCCCTATCATGGCTCACGACAGTCTTAACTTTGGTGGAAGAAGATGGCTCTAAGGAATAAATTGTCATTATGTGAACATGTAATTGCACTAAATTAACCAAGGTTCCTGACTGTAAACACTGAGATATTCTCCTGCTATTTCCTTTGGCAAGATGCTAACTGGAGTAATGTGTAACTCAAGATACAGAATAAGAAGAAACATATCCATCAGAATATTTGAAAAGTAAGGCTTTCATTTCACCAATACTGTTAATTCCATCTGCTTTTATGTCTTTATACAAAGAAAGGTTTATCCAGAGAAACCATTTGGTGGCTTTTAGATAGTGTTAGAAAGATAATTGCCCTTTTATGGAAAAAAAGGAATAAAGCTAATTTAGATAGACTAAAGCTGCTGTCATCTTCTGCTTTTGTAGTCCTGCCCTGTTTCTTTGAAGCCAAAGCAATAAAAATCTACACACAAAAGAAAAGAAAATATACCTGCAAAGGAAGAAAATGTAGCCTATCTTTTCTAGTGTCCCAGAGAGAATATCTGTATTAAAAATAAGTCTCAGACTACCTCTAAACAGCCAGCACAGGATGCTAGAACTACTTTAATTGTATTAGTATGGTACTCCCCTAGGTCTGTTTGTGCATCCGAGGAGTACTGCTAGTCCAGGGAAAGCACTCTTATTAATACAACTGTACTTCTCCAGTGCCTGAGCTAGTGTGTTCACATCTAGATGATATAAAACACAATCTAGGCTTTGACTGAATTTGTCTTGCTGTTAGAGAAGAAGTGCAGGGTGGCACAGACACTCATGTAGAAAAAACTCTCGGACAGGGAAATTAGGTGAGAAAAACAAATTTCACAAACAAGTAGGCCATTTGTAGTCTGAGTGGTAATGACAATCTCTGTTGCAAGGATCCTTCCAAGCACCTTCAACTGGATCAAGAGATCCTCCTCAAACTGCTGCTCTGTTCAGTTCTTATAGTCAGTGGAGTCATAATCCTGAGTGACCACTCCACCATGTATGTGATCCATCACTACTGAGTATCTTAAGCTAAATAAAAAACATTCCATAATTATCTTAACTATGTACATAAGATTATCCTATACAATCATTCACAATGCCTGAAGGAACAGTTTGTACTGACTATTGGCAAACATTGAACCATCTGGGAAATACCTGGGAGGGTCAGATTCTCCAACCAGAACATCAATCTTCATACTGAAGACATGTACAGTCTATCAAACGTCTAATAAAAATGGCTGTTTTCACAAAGGAATTTTTTATCATATTATTTTAGTTTCTAGTTTGTTGATTCTCTCACACTACTTCTAGTTTCTTTACATCTTAACCAAAAAACATCTTGGTCCTCCAGGTGCTGCCAGAAGTTGGTCCTTAGAAGCCTCTAGAAGACTCTTTAAAAAAAAAAAAAATCTTGAATTCAGGTAGCACTATGAGTGTGTGCCTAATTTCTATTGAGTTTGACAATTTTATGCAGCAAGCAGTGTTATGGCTTAAGTTGCCTATGGCAACAAAGCCCAGGCCTCCACTTAGCAGTGTTTGCTGATCCTTGCCTCGAGCCCCAGGTGATGGCAATGATCTATTCACCTCAATACGAACATCTGATTCAGAAAGTTAGCAGCAGTTAGTAGTCAAACCAGAAAGTGAGAAAACAGGTCTCAACACTTTCTTTGCTTGGGTGACTGAATAGAGCAACAAGGTATCATGTTCAAAAATCAGTTGCCTGCCTGTCAACTTAGGCTGTGTCTCACTTTCATTCCAGTCAGAGGAAATCTGTTCAGTTGCTAATTTTTAATTTACTACTATTTCTTATTTTTGATAATCCTGTCTAAGTTTGGATCTTTCCTTCTTAGTTTGGATACGAATTTATTGTATCTTCGTCATGATCAGCCGTTGCAAGAGAATAAGTTTTCTTTTAACAAATTGTTTGTTGCATAGTTGATGCAGATGTATTGACAGAACACAGTGAAACACCTGCACTAGATTGAAATGGCCTTTGAAATGCTGACGTTGTCAAAAATATCATAGCATCATAGAACAGTTAGGGTTGGAAGGGACCTTAAAGATCATCTAGTTCCAAGCCCCCTGCCATGGGCAGGGACATCCCACTAGATCACCGTGCCCATATACTATAAGGTGCGCTTTCCTGTATCATATCTCAGACATACTCATGACGTCATTTTAAGGAAAGTACACGCTTAATATGAGACAACTCCCTTAATCTGTATACCAAGGGTATATGATATCAACAATGTTACTTTTTCCTTCTCCTGATTTACTTTAGTCTTGCCCTGAAAGAACAAGAAAGTTACAGTTCCTGCATGACTGGAATTGCTGTTGAGAGGTCCCAAATGGATCCTCCCTAGTGTTTTCATTTTCTCTGTCACATCACCATGGACGTGGATGATGGCCAGCTGAGATAAAAATTACCTTTACTTATATAGTCAATCACTCAGTACCTCTATATAACATTTAGAATTGTCATTAAAGACTATTAACTATCCAAAATCCCTGTGCAGAATTTCTGAAGATAAGGTACCACCTTTCCAATCCTGAAAAACGAAAGAAAATTTGATACTTCTGTTTCCACTGTTGTACTAATCTATATAAGTAATGTTACTTAGCAGCGATGTATGGTAGAAATCAGACATGAAATGTATACTGAGGAGTTTTATTCGTTGCCTTTCAAATGTATTCCTTGACATAAGGTGGGAGATTTACTAGCAAAGATTATATTTACCATAATTTTAAACATCCTAAGTAATCCTTCCTACCTTCTTGCTCCAGAAGGACAAAAGGCTCCCATAAGTCTTATATTATCTGGTAAAGTATGTCCAGGTGTCTCAGATACTCCAGGGTGTCTAAAGTGACACTAAATGCCTATAAATTAAATGTCAAGTACCCTTTGTACTTGTGATATTATACCACAACACAATTAAGTTGTAATTGAAATATGAGTTAAAATGATGTCATAGATTTGTTTGTTTGTTTGTTTTCATTTTCTTAACATATTTTGTTGTTTTAAGTTCCTTGAGAGACATTTCTTAAGGGAACTAAAAAAAAAACGTTAATGTGTGCACTGTGTACACCGGTGAGGCAGAAAAGACTGGGGCGTGAAGTCTACAGAGCCAAGGTGTAATACTGGCAGTATTATCAGCAGACAATTTGTATTCCAACCTCTTGCAGTAACCATTGCTGAGCTTTGCTTTTTTCAACAAATTTCAGACATCAGGATACAGTTTTAAAGGCCTCTTGCAAAGTTTTTCGAGAAGATTTACACATTTTGAATTATATAGTTTCAGATTTGCTTCCTTGAATTAAACTGCTTTTTCCCCCCAAACAGTTAGATGAGGACATCAGATCTTGCTTGTTTATAGTGTATCTAGTGTACTGACTTGGATTCACTTTCTTTACAAAACAACGTTGTTAACAAACATTGAGGTCAATAATAAACCACAAGACTTCTGTCTATCCATCCAAATCAGCAAGCACCTTTCCTTCCCCTGGCCATCCATGTTTGGATAAAGAGGTGATAGCCAATTGCTCAGAACTGTTTTAATTTCCTATCATTTTTTAGCCTCTTCCTGTGGTTCTTGAGGAAGAATGAAGTGAAGCATCTAATTACATTGTACAATCCATTATTCACTCTTTCTACAGGCCACAACAAATTAACCAGGAGAGGCCAATGTCAAATTGTCTGGGAAACTCAAAAAACACCAGGAGTATGAACAACTATCTGTCTTGGACTCATCAGTAAGTTTGATGAATGAGGAATATATTACCTTAAATCAATTTCAACCCTCCTGTATGTAGAGAGAATTTAAGGTAGTACTGCTGAGTGCTTAGAGTCACAAAACTACAGTATTCAAATTAATTTCAGTAATCAGCATTTGATGTTTTGCATAAATTACCAAGAAAAGCACATTTTTCTACAGGATTTTTAAGTTGCTTCTGAAGCATGGAAAAGATCTAGTGTGTGCAGGTACTGCATATAAATTAGAAATCAAATCCAAATACAGTGGCATGAAAGAGAACGTTTTAAGAAGTGTTCTTTATTTTATCAGGGAAGTGTTATCTTAATTTTCTATAAGTTCATATTTTTCCAACTAATTTTATCTTTGATATATTTTGGTACACCTCTTGCAGAGCAAAATTGAAATAAGGGTTCCTTTCATACAGCCAAGTTGGATACATTTTAAATAAAAACAAGGCTAAGAGCATGGAGCTTCTGCCGAAAGTTTGTTTCTACTTTATTGACCATTATCCATTTCAAGATTTTTCAGATGTAGCAAAGTAAGCACAAAGACATAGACTGCAATATGCGATCTAGTATAGATTGAGTATCAAGTGAAAATATACGTATTTGATAGTCAGCATATGCATGGTTTGGGCAGGCCACTCAGACTTCCTGAACATCATGTTGATAAAGACACCTAAACAGGTAAAGCATAAGCTGCACATGCAAGCAAAGCAAAACAAGGAATTAATTCGCAGGTACAGTACATCTCTAGTCTGGAAGCTTTGCACTCCGTCCAATCTATTCTGCTACTTCAGGAAAGCCTGATATCATTATCAGCTTGGCTATCTGATGTCTACTGAAGGAAGAAGCTTCTGTCAGAAGAAACTATGTCATGCTACACGTTGAATAGAAAACTACATTCACCTCTGCATCATTTTTATTTCATATTCTTTCTGAATAACCCAACTGTCCTGTTGTCCAACTCTAGCTATTGCTTTTCTGGCTGCATATTCAATAAGATTTTCCACTCAGAACTTTCTCTGCTATTGGATGCTTATTTGTCAAAAACATCAACAGGTCTAGCAGCCATTCTTATGAGTAGCGGGCTAGCACTCAATTAAGGTACTTTAAACTTCAGTGCACCGCACTCTCTAATGGCCTCTGCAATTTTAATACAGAAGTGGTTAAATCAAGACACCAGGCTGCTGGGACCCAGTATCAGACCTGCTCAAAAGTGACGGAGAAAATGTGAAGAGTCAGAAGATGGAGAACTGTAATTCTTATCTATCCCCAAGCCTGCTAAGCACTCCCAATTTCTTTTTTCACAGCACTCTTCTTCACTAATGATTGGCAAGATCAGATCACAGGTCATCAGCTTAGTGTGAAGAAAATATCACCATAACCCAAGCAGAGCGTTTCATAGCTAAATGGCTTTTCTTGAGTAACAACTCACACTTGTAAATTAATTATGCTCCAACAGTCTCACTCTAGGCTAACTCAACATACCAATTTAACTCATTTTCCGTGTTCTGAATGTAGAAACATTAAATCTAGGTCATTATTTTCAGTAAATTCAATAAATTATTCACCGAGTCAATTATTTTCTTGAGACCTTTTATACCACAAATTTTCTACCTCATACCATGGAAACATTTTAGCATCCAAGTAAAGAAAACACTCTTATCTGTGAAGGAACTGCACAGACATGCATCTTAATTCTGAATTTAACATCACTAGCTATAGCATATCAGGAGGTAAGTGAATTTCAGCCCACCACATATTTAACTAGCTTCAGACTGAGATTTAATTTTGTCTGTATAAGCTTATTCATGAAGTCAAGAAGGTGAAAATCCTCCATTAATGCAATAAAATTTATATATTCCTAGAAGCCAGTCATTAAGCAATTTGTCTGACATTGGCTGTAAACTGTAATACAGCAAGTGCTATAACTGTAATATATGCAAGTGATTACAAGATCATTTGCCTGATGTTGTAAATCAAAGTGTTCTCATCAAGATTTGGCAAATCACATTTTATTAACTTACTTCCTTTTTAATTTTTGTGGCTTACTTGTAGAATTATCAAAATCACATCAATGTAAGAATTAAAAGTAAAAATTAGAAGTAAGATATAGATAAATGTCTCCTGTCTTTGTTAGATTTATACTTTTGACAGAAGTTAACCATAATAAAATGTTGAAAGAAAGATACAGATATCTGATATGAAAAGTTAAGTAAGTAATTCTCAAAATAAGGGCTGGACAGACAAAAGCAAGGCCAGAATACAAGCAGGATGCAAAGAGATGGTTTGGAGGGCACCCTGGGAGGCCTACCTGCCAACATCGCAGGGGGTGGCAGGACTAGACTTAATGTCATAAAAAATTCACAGAGCTCAGCTGCAGTAAATTGAAAGTTAAAAGGAAATCTTGCAGTAAAATCCTGTCAAAACTGGCATGGTCAACATATTGTTCTTTACAAAGTCAACCCCAGGACCTGTACTGGTAACGAACAGCTTGAACTGAGATGCTACCATAGAAGTCTCTGTTGTATTGGCCAGCTGATGCTCATTGGCCATGGCAAATGAGCAAAGGCATCCCCCTCTGTCAATTTTACCTTCCCTGATCCCTTAAGTGTTCCTTTTGCTTTTCATGACTGCCACAGCCATCCTCTGAGCAGGTCCTCTTCCTCAGCTGCACTCTCTGTGAGAACTGGAGAATGTTAAACACACAAGACCGTGCAGTCAGAACCCCTGCCCCCACACACTTCCAAAAATTAAACCTTTCTCTGTCTCTGCAGACTTGACCTGCTAATGGTGGTAGTGGGAGGACTAAACTGTTAGTGCTGCTCCACTGAGTTTGGATTTGAAATGTTCAGCGCACCATTCATTAAAGCTGTAATTATTAATAGGCATTTTTTTAAAAGGCATTGCTGTCAGGCATTACTTTTTCACAGATTTAGTTCTGATGACTAAAGAACTGCCATAAAGAAGAGGGAGACTGTTTTCACAGTGCAATTCTCCAATGTTTTTAACCAGAATTGAGTTGAACAAACCACACTGACTTGCTTTTAATGGATTTTCCAGTTATACTGACACAGAGAAGGGAGGTCAAGTAACAAATATATCCAAATAAAATTAGATGCTGCTGAAATCAGAATCTATGACTTCCTTAGCTCTCAGTCTTTTTCCCAAGCAATTCACTATCAGGGATTATCTAATTACACGATATTTTACACAATAAATGCAAGCATTGTGCTTTGTTGGCATATCTTACATCTCTATTAGAAGCAGCTAATTAGACCATATTTTTCATGTACAGGGTGAATGCGCGTTATCTGAATGCAGACATGTGGTGTTGAATATTTTGGTGACTAACAGTGGTTCAATGCACAATTATACATTTTGGATTTGAACTTCACTGGTAACAACATCAATGATCTACAATGTTTTTCTTTAAACCACTGAGGCTTTGGGACAGTAAACCATTAACTCAAAGGTATTTTCATTCTGAAGACCTAGGACAATGAGCACATACACTAATCCTAGTGTGGCCTCATTCTTCACTGACACCCTAGTGCTTCTGTAATGAAAATATTAATCCCTAAAAAGAGTCAGCAGATGCGTCACATACCAATTCTTTCTGAGGTGTGGACACATCACCAACACATGGTAAATAGTTAATAGGTTTTCGAGTACATTTGCAAAGCAGTCTTTTAGAAGCAGTTTCTTGAATTTAAATGGCATAAAAGGTTGACTTTACTCTAAACTCTAAATTATGTTTGACATTGGGAAATTAATATCAAACAACAGGAGCAAATTAGAAGATAGCTCTGGTACCTTTTTTTTAGGTGGAGGGAACCCTTAACACACTGCAGCTTACATGACAGGGGCATTTCCTGACACAGGACATTCACAGCAATAAACAGAGAAACACGGGGAAAGTCAAGGATGAGAAATCAACCCCCTGAAACTATTAACACCCTGAAACAATTCTTTAGGAGAGCCAGGCAGGAAGTGGTGAGAACAGGCATTTATTTTTATTCTGTGTGTCTCATTTCTAGGGAAATACACAAACGTAGTGTGAGTTGTATTTGCAGCCCATTATACCTGTAAAAGTCTGGGAGAAGTATCCCTCAAGGACAAAATAAACTGTTGAATTGAAGCTTTGCCCTCAGCTAGGGCAAAATTCTTTTTTCTGCAGTTCCATTGCTGCACCTGACCATGTGAACCACCGTAAAAATTATGAATGTAAATACAGGGAAGAGAAATAGTCAAGGAATGACAGCTAATCAACTCCATTTTCCCCATAATCCCTTTTACTTTATCTTTATGGTTCCTGAAGTTGTGTTATTACTAAAGGCAGCATACAGTCTCCTGATTTCACATAGAGTCCGCCGAGCACTGTGAATATTTGCCATATACTTATACAAATACTTAAAAAACCCATAGGTATTGTTGCTGATGGCATAACCTGTAAGTAAAGATGTTTCTTACATCTTTTTTCTTACCATTGCTTGAATCTCTTCTAGCACCTTACTACCCAACTCAGCTGTTTGCCTGCTGATGACAAGTTTATAGCCAGAAGAGGAGATATCAGGACACAGCCCGCTGACGAGTGCTGTGAGTCTCACCAAGGGGCCCTGCTGAGGGAGAGGGGTTACTACATCTGGTGTTTCCCAGAGAAGCCGGGAAAGGTGAATTCCAAATTAAACCATCAATTTACTGACCTCCTCTTGGAACTTCACTATAACCCTTCCTCCAGGTGACTGAAAAGGGGCTGTGCTGGTTCTGTCACTGCAACCTGGAGTCTCACTAGCATTTTATTGATCTTATTTGCAGCCCTAAATTCCAAAGCAGGCCAATAAATTATCCAGTTTGACCTTTCTCAAGATATTGAACCACAAACAAAAAACCAAACAAACAAAAAAACCCCCCTTGTTTCTGGCCCAACTCAGACTGAGTTGAGTGGTATTTTTCTATGTGATTTCAGAGCTGTCTAAGCAATGCACAACTCAGTGTTTGACATGGAGTTTATTCCTTCCTCAAAAGAGCATTTAATGTTTCTGCTCAAGACTTCCTTTACCATAGAAAAATAGTGAAAAAATAACTAGAAATAGGCAAATAGAAAACCACATTAGGGAGATAGAGAAGGGAGCAGAGGAGGAAAGGGAAATGTCAATGTAATCAGCGCTGCAGAGGTGGAGCAGTTCCAAGTCCGTATCAGGGCAATTGGTCATTCAACTCAATCTTGGATTTGTCAGGAGTGCAGAGCCTAACCCATCATTCACTGAGAATACACTGTTCCTCCTACATTGACTGCATTTTTAGAAAAGTCAGCGTTTTCCTTGAGAAAACTTTTACAGATGCCCTTGGGTACTGAGGAATACCAGCCTTGCCAAAAGGAGCCTTAGGTTTCTTTATATTTCCAGCCCCTGACTCCTCAGAGTGTCATCTGTCATCTTTCAAATAATTTGTCAGAATGTGACTTTTGATTAGGATGTTTTTCTCTTCTGTTCAGTTGCTTTTACATTTTTCTCCTTCTTATTGAAGCAAAAAGTTTTCTCTTGTTGTTTCAGCACAGCTCCCTTCATGTTTCACTTTCCATTTCAGCAGCGTGTTGTATTTAATAGGAGACATTTCCGAAAGGGCTGAAGGTCAGACTTTCAAGTTTGCTGCATTTAAAGGCTGTGTGTGTTTAAACTGATCATCCCTTCAGACAGCTACAAAGGTTCCCAGTTTCACAGAACTTTAGCAGGCCGGGTATGGCCGTGCAACAAAATGCATTGCTGTCTTACAGATTGCCAATGAAAATCCTGGTGAGCAGGAGCAGCAACTTGAGGCTCAAAATCAGGATTTCTGCATCAGAGTGTCTGGACAACATGATCTTGTCCCTAGCAAAGCACTGAAGGTCACTGAATCATACACTGATGTGGGGGACCTGTCCCGTCCAAGTAGGGAACTCAAATTACTGACAAGGAAGAAGCACTTTTCCTTCTCAGCTTGCTGCACATTTTGAAATCATGTAACTTTCATCAGCATTCATTTTCCAACCTCTTATTCTCATCTTGAAGTTTGCACAGCAGCTGTGGTCTTTAAACATGCCTGATCAGCTTTTTAGATGCAATCTCTCTTATAAGCAACTGCAATACCTGTTAACGTATTAACAGCCTAACTCTGAATGTCCAGTTCATAGTTCGAGACTACATTTTTTATTACATTGCTTAAGAATGAAAGCGAAAAATTCTATGGGCAAGTCAGAACCAAAGTCTCTGCTTTTAAAGTAAAAAGGGATTTTGAGTCCCAGATTCAATACCTGAATGCAGTTCAGCCTTGGGGAGTTTTCTTTGCCATTTCCTGAAAAAGTATTTTGTATGTTTTGCAGTGGGCACAGTCTATGACAGATTTGTAATCTCATATTCTGATTATTTTCTGAGTATTTTTGCTGCTACTCATGTAAAATGATCAACTAACTTTGCATAAAGTGTCTACAAATAAAAGCAAAACCTAACTGTTCCATAAATCATCTGACATTCCAACAGTATGCTGTTTTCTGACTTCAGATGACTCATTGTCATATTCATTTGTTAGCTCATTCATCTATTAAATGTAACATGCTCTATAACAAGTGACCCATTTCATTTTCAATTCTAATTTTGCCTTTTTGGAGCATCCTAGTTCAATTTTTTTTTGTAGTGTGAAGTCCAAAGGTTAATATCTTACAATTAGACATCTCAACAGAACTGAGCCCTAGCGACTGGCTAGTGACTGCTAAATGAGCAAAGCAATTATAATTGTGCAGCTTTAAGCATTTCTTCTACTAACTGTATATAAATAAGAACTTTCCTCAAAGGTTTCAACGCAGTTCAATTCTGAGCTAATGCTAACTTTAAAAGTTATTCCCAAATTCAAATAATGCTGAAGTTATGAGTAATGACAATTATCATAGAACTCTCTAGAAATGTAATATTTTAGGTATTTTACTCAAAATAGAACACCTTCTGATTATATATAGACACAGAATATAAGCACAAAGCACATTCTTAGATATTCTTGTTAATTCGTACATCTTGATTAGCACGTGTCGATGGAATGTGATCACTGATACCATTATAAAACTTACACTTTAATAGTGTTTAAGATTGTTGATATCTGGCAAGCTCTATAACTGCTTTAATATTTTATAGTAGTAGTATTTCATTGATTTCTTTTAGGCAATTTTCTTCTTTTTATTGAGCCTGTGCATCTTCCATAGATTCTTTGCTATTTGTGCCCAATGCCTTTCAAGATCAGAGTGCCTTTCCTCTCTTTCTACACATTTGTTTGTCAGCTCTTCCCCTTCTCTTCCAAGAAGGCCAGTGTAAATAAATGATTTCTGAGGCCATAAAGGCTGTGCAAAATGTCTGAATGACAAAGTAATGAACACTCTTTGTGACTGAAGTCAGCGCAAGTATTTATTGCTAAGCAACAAAGACTGATGTCAACGAGTTTTGCCAAATACAGATGGTGAGTAGGTTTGTTGAAAAAATGAAATCACTCTAACATAACTCTTTACAGCAGATTCTAATATAATAGAAATAAAATGCACTCAGCTGGTTGGAGTGAAGGGCTCCACTGAGAGCAATGAGGTTAATTTAATAATAGTTTCTGCTGGCTTCGGCTGTGTTTTAGGGAGTTGCTCATATGTGAGGATATTCCTAATCTATCTCAGCAAGACTCGACAAAAAAAACCATTTACAAAGCTTATCTAAAATGCCTGCCTTCTCAAAAACTGTCATTCTGAATGATATTGAGAACAAAGGAAGAACATAACACATCGTACCTGGTTGGCAGGGCATGGGTGTTTGGTGTATGCGAGTACAACCATACTGGTCACTTCAGTCTCTTACAACACAAACAATTTCTCGTCCTGTTTAGCAAATGCCTTTGTATTCTTTCTCTGAACGACTCACCAGATGTGACTAGTGGGTTGAGATTGACAATTATGTCACTGCAAAGCTGAATGTGTCCCCTGCAGGGAATGTCCACCAAGTTCCTTTTACCCGTTAGAGACCAGATCTGCCACAAAGGAGCACACGCTCATTTATCTGGTTTGAACACACTGATGAAAACACAGTAATCTTTATGTACATCCTTTAAGCACAGCTCACTGTCAAAATTAAATGCAAATTTTCCTTGTTCCCAGAGAGAGTGGACACATGTAGACCTCAGTCCTAAGTCACGAAAAGTCCTGCCTCTTTTTCATAGAATCATAGAATTCTAGAATAACCAGGTTGGAAGAGACCCACCAGATCATGGAGTCCAACCATTCCTATCAAACACTAAACCATGTCCCTCAGGACCTCATTCACCCATGCCTTAAACACCTCCAGGGAAGGTGAATCAACCACCTCCCTGGGCAGCCTGTTCCAGTGCTCGATGACCCTTTCTGTGAAATTTTTTTCCTAATGTTCATCCTAAGATGGGATGTTATGCTTGGTCTGAAGAACATCAAACCAAGTGGCTGCCCATCAGCACTTAAAGACTACGCTAGAGGCAATCTGCTCTGGTTCAGTCAATCAAATTGCTAAAATAATTCTCTATAACTCACCTTGGGTGCAATCTGCTCCAGGAAGCAGCTGCTTCCATTCCTGGAAACCACATGCCTTGCTCACCCTCCCAGAGACAACCTGCTTGTACTCAGCTTTGAAGATCAGCAATGCCATCTGACTCCTAGATGGCTCTCCTCTGCTGTGTATGGGGATGCAATGCTCAGCCCAGAATTCCTGCTCTTGGGCCCTAACCTGGATGATGTGGAAAGACAGAAACATTGCTATGTTCTCAGCCTCCACAGCAAGTGAGTCACCCTTGCTGGCCTGTGCCAATAGTTATGTTGGTGCAGGGTCTGGAACACTAGCCCACAGTAGGGTCAGCACAGTAAATGTTGTGATGATGTCAATAAAGTAAAAACATACACAAGCAACTCTACATTTTGTTGCAGAATGTGGCTTAATTTACTTCAAAGTAAAGATGTTGTACCTTGGGTAACTCATAAAAAATTCTGTTGCATTTGAATGAAAAATGTGACTTGTATGAAAATTGCTGTCTTAACTGGAGTGAAAATAAGATCAGTCAGAACTAACGTGGGGCTCAGATGGGAAAATGTATTTTGCTTGAAGCTGTTTTTATTTCTCTTAGTTGTGTTAGGCAACCAGCCATCTGTGTCGTACAGCCACAGTTGAAAGACAGGAATGGCTGCCTAGAATTAGGCAAATACACCTAATCATCAATCAATTTTGAATAGCGATTGCAATTAGAAAAGATTTTAGGAAAGAGTGTAATTTTTTTTCACTTGCTTCACAGCATTGATGTGCTTTGGGCTTTTGAGAGATTTGGATCCAGTCATTCAAGTTCAGTTTTTAGTGTTCATAAGCTAGTGAGAATAAATGATTTTTCAGTGCTTGAGTTATTCACAGATTGTTCACTTTTGCAGCTAACAGATATTTGCCCACATGCTGTTAAAATCCTAAACAGAAAAAATGGTGAACTGGTGAAAGTAGTAGCTACAAATGCATACTAACTAACCAGACCTCAGAACTGATTTCTTGGGATTTTTGGATTTGTAGATATTTTCAGGAACATTCAGCCACATTCAGGATATAGTGAGAAATATCAGCTTGGCAATGCAAATTTAATTTGAATTTCAGATGGTTAATCACGAACTTTATGAATCTGTTTTAATAGTGGGGGGGAAACTCCTGATTTTACAAACAATCTTACTCACTGTGCTTTTCATCCTGATCACCAAAGCCACAAAATTCTGTTTTCTCCATCTCTAATGCACTGCTGAGATATCTAGCACTCATGTCATTTAGTCTTAAAAGCTATTAATGCACTTGGTAAAGATGAAAAGCAAAATATGAAATCTTGTCAAGTCTACCGAAGGCTGCAGTCAGTCTTCTTTAATAAATGTTTTTTAGAAACTCAGTTTTGTCTATGATAAATTCACTTTTCTAAGTGTAGCACTGTAGATGTAGTACTTAGAAAAATCTGTTGACAGCAGCTGAATTCTGAACTCTTTATCTGTCTGCAAAATGCCTGGAGTAGATGCAGAGACAGCATAAACTTCTAAACCACGTCAGAGGTCTTTGCCCTTGAAGCAGTTAAACCATCTGCAGGCATGTGAGGACACTCCCTTTTCCGTGTCCATTTTGATGCATTCTGCTGAGCCTGGTAAAAAGGGCTTAAATTAATGTCAAAATACGATGTCGATATTAAATATTTAACATTGTGGTTTTGGATCTTGAGTATTCGCACGCCACCTGAGTGGCTAGACTACAGAGTGGCCTTTAAGCCAACAAGTAGATGCTGGTTGTTCTGAAGAAAAGGAACAACTCAAACAAGCTAGGTCTGGAAGCATCAACTGCCCAGCCACCATCAGCCCTGGACATATACACTTGGCTGTGGGGAAAGCACACACTTATGTCCCTGAAGTGTGCAGAACTTCCTCAGCTTAAGCCTCCGCTTTCTAAATTCCAGACAAATTCTGCAGTCACGTTACTTGTTTGCACCCTTGGGTTTCTCATCTAGCATGCCCACTGTGCTCTCTGGTTCCAGCTCCTTCTGACTGTGAGAAGCCTTACGGAAATTTGTAACTAACAATGCAAGACAATTCTTTCTTCTCTGTTCTTTATTGCAAAGTTGTAGCTCTTCAAAGTATGCTCCATCTTACTACTGTGCCAGGCCAAAGCAGAACTCTGTTCACGGGTATAAGAAAACAGATCCAAAGTGTAATGAAAAAACAAAGATGCCAGCAGTGCCTGTAGATTCACACACCCTGCTCTAACAGCAAGTTGCATCGTGTTCAGACTTTCTTGGAGAAGGTGCTAAAGTCACTGATAACTTCTCTGTTCTTGTGACGTAACAGGTCTCTGTGATGCAGAATATGGGTGTGGGGCAATCTCTGCAACCAAGGACTTCTTGTGTCATCACTCAAGCTCCCTCATTATGTCCCACTGAGTATTAAAGTTTATCGCAGTAAGTGCAGTGTGTCTTATTCTACCTTTCTTCCTAGGCATATTCTTCTATAATTTGAAGACTGCACCTCAGGCTTCTCAGTTGTAAGGGACATGAAATTCTTACTCACACTTAGAAGAACATTGTGTCAAGAATTTTACACACAGTCTGCCCCCTAATTTTGGCTATCATAAACTTGAATTAGAATAACAAAAGACTTTTACAACTTCATGGAATATAGAAATTTGTTATCATTGTGCTCTGAATTCTGGAAACAGTGGATTTTAATTTCATTGTGAGATTTTTAAAAGACAAAACCTTCATTCCTTGAAAAAAATTCCAAATTTAAATAATAATCATTCACCATTATTTGCGTTGTTGTAATTTTAAATTGATTTCAGCAATTATGAGGTAAGTTGAGATGAATAACCAGTCTCACTTAACTAGCTTTCCTATGTTTGTCCAAAACAAAGGCCCTCTAAATTACAACCATCTATTATGTTAGTTGCAATTTAGACTATAGCATAGATTAGGTAAACCTTGCCTAATCAGACCACTTCGTGTGATCATATTGCCCTACAGTTATTGATTTCTGAGAAGATGCTACAAACCTCTTTCAATCAAATGCATAAATAGCAAAGGCCCTTTGAAAATCAAATCTTTCCTATCAGTAAGGCAGAGCTTGGAAAACTCCACTGAGTATGGAAAAAGCAAACTGCAAGGAATATCTTTCTTATATATGAATTTAGAACACTATTTGGTATATTCTAGTACCATTATAAAAATCTAACATATTAAAACACATTAAAATATTACGAGCTATTAAAGCCCTGATGTTGATTTGGTGTCTGTATCTTTTGACTGCCAGCCAGTATTGTCAAAATGCTGTGAAATGATCCCATTCTGGTGTGAAGATGGAACAGTTTGAAATCCTTTTTTTTATTCTGACTTGTTTTGTTCAGGACATGTCTTACCTCCATCACATTAATAGGGGGCTGCATTGCACAGTGTAGTGGTATGAAATGTGCATACATCTCCCTTAGAGAAAACACGGAAGATCATTTGAGAATACAACTGGATATAGCCCCAGCATCTTTCTTGTAAATCTGACCTTAAAATTCAAACTTTCAGCTATGTCCAGATCTATTAAATGAAAGGGCATTTATTTGGCTCTTTGGAAGTGCTGTATATCAAATTGCCTGGTAACTCACTAACAAATTTATATCTTGTCTTTTTACAGAGATGGAGGAAAATAACAGGCCTCAAAGGAACTACTTTTCTGAATAAGTCTGTTTTCTTGGTGTTTTCCTAGAGAAGGCAACAAGGAAAAGAAAGTAGAAGCAGATGGTGTTTTATTTCAGAAAATTGTCTCTCAGAATTATGTTATCTAAAAACTCAATAACACAAAGAATCTGTCTGCTACAGAATTTATGTTTGCTGTTAGGCTCGTGAGCTCCTATACCTATTGTTGTGAAATATCTAAGAGAAATGAAGTCAGGATGTCACACCAAAATCATCAATATCTAATAATCACAGAATCATAGAATCATTTTGTTGGAAGGGACCTTGAAGATCATCTAGTGCCAACCCCCCTGCTATGAGCGAAGACACATCACACTAGACCAGGCTACCCAAGGCCCCATCTAACCTGGCCTTGAACGCCTCCAGGGATGGGTGAGCCACAACTTCCTTGGGCAACCTGTGCCAGTGCCTCACCACGCTAATGGTGAAGGAATTCTTTCTTATATGAAGCCTAAATCGGCCCTTCCCCAACTTATAACTGTTATCCCTCATCCTATCACTACAAGCCCTTCTAAACAGTCCCACCCCAGCTTTCTTGTAGCACCTTTCAGGTACTGCACGGTCCCTATGAGTTCTCCTCAGAGCCTTCTCTTATCCAGGCTGAATAAGCCCAACTCATAGAATCATAGAATCACTGGGTTGGAAGAGACCCATTGGATCATTGAGTCAAACCATTCCTATCAGACACTAAA
>WAAB01018448.1:404547-429953 GCA_013389865.1 Piaya cayana | reverse complement strand
GAGGCTGACAGTTTCCATAGCAGAATGCTGTGAGACACTGTGTCAAAGGCTTTGCTGAAGTCCAGGAAGATACATCCACAGCCTTTCCATTGTCCAGTAGCCAAGTCACTTCGTCATAGAAGGCGATCAGGTTAGTTTGGCACGATCTGCCTTTTGCAAACCCATGTTGACTGGGCCTGATCACCCGGTTCTCTTGCATGTGCTTCATAATGGCATAACTCTCTTAGCCTGTCCTCATACAGACGGTGCTCCAACCCTCAGATCATCCTTGTAGCCCTCTTCTGGACCTGTTCCAACAGTTCCACATCCTTCTTATGTTGAGGATTCCAGAACTGGACACAATACTCCAGATGAGGTCTCACAAGACAGGGATAGAGGGGTAGAATCACTTCTCTGGACTTGCTGGCCATGCTCCTTTTGATGCAGTCCAGGACAATTTTGACCTTCTGGGCAGTGAGTGCACATTGCCAGTTCATGTCAAACTTCTCATCGACAAGGACCCCAAGTCCTTCTCTGCAGGGAAACTCTCAAACGCATCATCCCCCATCATGTACTGAAATCGGGGATTGGCCCAATCCACATTTAGGACCTTGCACTTGGTCTTTTTGAACCTCATAAGGTTCTCACAGGCCCACTTCTCCAGCCTGTCCAGGTCCCTCTGGATGACATCCCAGCCTTCTGGTCATATAATCAGTCACAACAATTTTCCACTGTTTCTTGTTGACATCTTGCTTGACAGAGACCTAGAGATCATCTTTGATACTCAAGTTAGCTTCTGGAGGAAATAAAATACCATTAACAGAAATGGGCAGTAGTATTGATCTTTATAGTGATAAAAAATTAGGATACTGAAATGTCAGATACACTGAAATGCCAAAATTTTGATTGACTTTAAAAAACAAATTCTGGGACTTTTAAACTTTTTAATTCATTTTCTTAAAAAGGTCAGAAGAATTTAGCTGCTCTTTAAAATAAGAAAAAAGACCAAAAAATATCAATGGGTCTTTTACACCTCCACAGGATTCAGCCTTCAAAAATATGCATCTTGCTTAATAATTAGGAAGCTATATCATGTTTTTATAAGTTGTTTGTATGCTGACATGCATGAATGGGTTTAAAGCACTGCCTGCTCAGGCTGTAGTTGGAGTGGTCCCTCTTACCACATCTGGACTCCAAGAAGCTTGCTGCATTATTTTAGTAGACCATGCTGGTTCATTCTGTTTGCTTCAAGATTTCTGTTGTTTTGCTGCTTACATTGCAGAAATTGGTAAGACTATAAAGAAATGAGCTAAGAAGCTTCAGCTCAGGAAGAAGCCAGAGAAACCTGAGATGATTGTAATTTGTTATCCAAAACCAGCATGGGTAAATACTGATAAGATAAGGCACATAATTTTTTTCAGACAAGATCTATTTTGTCCATTGATGTTACAAAAAAGCTAAAGAGAAAAAACATAACCTTAATATTCTTTTAACAATCTGAACTTGCCTATGAAGATACCACACAGACAGAAACAGCACATAGATGATGGTACAGAGCTCTCAACAATGTCACCAAATTCCCAGCACAAAAAAACCCCCTGCAACTCTATTAACAATAAGCACTATTTAGTGTGATAGTTCCAGTAACATATTTAATGAATTGCATGTCTGCTAATTCTGAAAAAGACCTCCATATGAGAGAATAATAAGAGACATAACAAAAAGTACACCATTTACACCAAAGCTTTCACAGAGGATTAGCTGCTTCTATACTTGCCTGGAACTGTCTCAGCTAACAAAGCTTGGTAAGATGCTATAATGCTGTTTGCTGAGAATGGTTATAGTTAACATAATGATATAACCTTATTTCAGGAGGGTGTTGGCCTCTTCTCCCAAATGACAGAAGACAGGACAAGAAGGAATGGCGTCAAGCTCGGCCAGGGGAGATTTAGGCTACACATTAGGAAAAAAAATTTCACAGAAAGGGTCATTGGG
The DNA here is from genome assembly GCA_013389865.1 of Piaya cayana. Lineage (NCBI taxonomy): Eukaryota > Metazoa > Chordata > Aves > Cuculiformes > Coccyzidae > Piaya > Piaya cayana. The sequence goes on along the minus strand of WAAB01018448.1, from coordinate 427,979 downwards.
CACTGGAACAGGCTACCCAGGAAGGTGGTTGATTCACCTTCCCTGGAGGTGTTTAGGCATGGGTGGACAAGGTGCTGAGGGGCATGGTTTAGTGATTGATAGGAATGGTTGGACTCGATGATCCGGTGGGTCTCTTCCAACCTGGTTATTCTATGATTCTATGATTCTATTTCTGAGTTTTCCATTCTGTTTGTGGTGCCACAACAATAAGTAATTGTCTGCCTTCAGAGTAACTGAAATAACAAAATCTCTTCAGCCTATCACCACTGTCTGTCCTCCTTGGATGTAACTGTGCAATGGGAGACTGCTACACAGGCTTAGTAGAAGCTTGTTGGGGTCCCATCGCCCCAAAGTGATTAATCAACATTGTGTCTGCTTTCACTCAAGAGCCTATTTATCATGGTTAGATATTTGTATCAGACAAGTTTGTCATATACCTAGTGTTAGGGAATATAAAGTAAGTTTAAGACATATTTCATCTCAGAGTCAAAAAGAGAGAAGGAATACAGAGAAGTTTCACCACTCATAGGAGCAAAGAGTTATTAATTAGCTAGTCAAGGACTTTTCCCTAGCAAGAAATGTCTGTGTCTCCAAGGTGCTGGGGCACAACCGCTTATTTTAATTGAGAAGAGTGATCAGCTGGTCTCTTAAATAATGAAGCAAAAGGATATGTTTTGGGAATAAAGATTAGATCTGTCTCCCTATAACATTTCAAAGGTGAAATGTCTTATAAGAGAGAAAACTTTGTCCCAGGAGAGGGAAAAATATGTATATGTTGTAGGATTAGCTCACTCCTCAGGGTATGCTGGAGGCCTGCCCTGCTGGGTATGCCCTGTCCATGTTCCAGAGCTCTGTGTTGGGAGATCCAGATACCACCCCGGTAGCCTTTGGAGCTGTGAGGATGTCCTCTTAGACTCAGACAGATAAAGTAGTGTCCTAGGGCAGCACAGAGAAGATCACCAAAAAGACAATAGCATTACAGACAGCATTTACCTGACTAGGACCATGTAAAACCACCAGGTGTCTGCCTCTCCTGAGAAAAGGAATCATTTGTGGGATAACATATACTGCTGGGGTGAAAAGAAGTCCCTTTCTGAAGCAGCAGTCATCAGCCTCTTTCCTCCTGTCTACCAGGAGCAGGAGGAGCAGCATGTCCAGACCCCAGAGCTGTCTTGCTATTACTGCTGAGGCTCCACCTAACTGTCACAGTAGAAGAAGCTAGGCTCCACTCACTCATCCTTGGGATGTCAAAATTAACATCTACCTACTCAACTAATGAGTGTTGAACTGGTGATTGAAAATGCATCAAGCATCCCTAGTTTCCCATTAAAAAGCCTGCTTTTGCTGATCTCAAACCATTTGCGTAGCTCTTGTCTGAATCTTTGCTTTTGAAACACAAGCAGTCTTCCAGTAGCAGCATCTCTAATTCTACAGACAGGGTCATTTACTGCCGTTCTGTCCCTCCTCTGCCCATATAACCAAAAAGCCTTTGCCTTCACATTTTTCTTCAGTATCAGGCAGGGCAATCATACTTATTTTGGTAATATATGGATATCTCTTTTTCTTAAGTGTCACCTCAATTTGAGATATGGATGTATCCTATTTAAAAAGCCTTTTGCATTTGTTTTGTTCTTCTGGTGAAGCTAATGCTGTCAATCTCTTCCACCAGGGAGACAAAGAAGTAGCTTGCAGAGGGGAGACCAAAGCAGTGTAAAGGTTCAGTAGCTTCAAAGAGAGGCTTGTTAACTTCACAACACCTATACCTGTTATGGAGATTTTTACAGAGTCCATTAGAACAGCAGCTGAGATACTGTAGTGCTCTTTGTGGACTACGGTATGGTCAGAATTGCATCCCATCCAAATGAAAATACAATCATTTACAGTAGGGGCAAAAACTATGACAGAATTTGTCTTCTTGGTAGTTATATAAATAGCTAAAAGGTAAGTTACCAGGAGGTAGAGCTTAAGAATATGTAACTCGGTTCTTTGGGTTAAGATCAATAAACGATGTACACTGAAAATAGTGCTGTCTGTGGAGATCTTTGTACCGGCTCCAGTGCTGCCTCTGGGAGGTGAGAGGCTCTTCAGAATATCTCAGGAATCAAAAGCAGAGAAAAGGTAACAAAGCAGGGGGGAGGACAGAGATGGTTAAAAGCAATTAGGAACTTCCCCTCTATTCAGGAACTCAACAAAAGTTTCTTGGAGCACAACAAAACTCCCAGTAGGAACTACTCTTTTCTACCTGGGAATGAATTTCTGAAAAGTTGAAAAGCTCTGCAAAAGTGGCTTCACAAAGTCAAAGGAATAAGAGATGTCTGTAAGGAGAGCTCTAGTGATTGATCTTATCTCTACTTACCATACTTTGTGCTCAGGTGCTGTCTTCTCAAAACACTGTGTGACAACCCCAGAAAAGCAGGTCTGGAGATTATCGGAAGGATCTACATTTGGAGATCTACTGGCACATGCTAAATTCAGCATCTGTAAATAGACCCTCACCAACCCACCCCCCAGCTAATTACCTACAAATTCTCAATATAATCACCATCAGATTCTGATTAGCTTCCCTTCAAAACAATTTAAATTATAAATGAGCCTAAACACATACCCCTGGGATCTAGGCAGGTGTCTTCCTACAGAACTGGTGTAAGAATAACCTTCCTTGGTGATTTAAGTTGACCCAGATGGCTTTTTCTGCTGAAATACGCATATCACATCATCCATTGTGACATCTTGACTTTAGGGAAGTCAACTTTCCTTGAGAACAGTACTTCCTACAGTGCTTCAAAGTTCACCCTAAAAGAATGTGATTGCTCTAACACAAGTCATAGCCTTTTTACACTCAACCACTGTTTAAATGAAAAATTAGAGGTAAGAATACCACAAACAAACAAAAAAGCCCCAATAGAAAGGCTTGGATGCAGACCCACAAACATGGAACAGAGAAGCTGAGAGCCACAAGCACACATAGGATCAGACAATCCAGTAATTCAAAATCTGTACTTGTAAAGTATTTGACCTGAAAGATGAGTTCCTCAAGAGCAGTATTTTAATCCCTCTAACTATGGTTTAAAGATCTACTGTCTTTGATAATGATGTTTTAAATATTAACTTAAACTATAAACTTGGTTTGGTCCAGTAAAACAGACACATAAAAGCTCTTGTTCATTTAAATAAAAAACAGGGTTGGGCCATTTATATCTCTGTAGAAGTGCTTCTGAGGACATGTGCAGGGAAATGGTTACTAGAAGGTAAACAGATTGATTTAAGATGCCAGTTGCTCTTTGTAGTCAAGTTTGGGTCAGAGTAAACGAAGCCTGTAGAGTTGATGTCCGATTTCCAGTTCACCTCTTTGCTCCTTCTTATGCACTCACAGCACACTTGGATGTCAGATAGGATGCCAGATTGTCTTTAGAAATGGCAGTGAAGAGGGTGTGTAAGGAATCCTGCTCTCATCCCTGTGAAGTGTCAGCCATGACAGCAGTCCAGGTTGCAGTCCTCCCCAGGGCCTTTACACAGAGGCACCATGGGATGCCTTTTTCACCTTTCTTGAGTCCCGTGATAGTGTGGTCCAGGTGATGTGCTGTATGTCTCTGTTGCCACTCCCAGTAGATGGGGCTGGCAGGTAACATGTCATCCTCAAAGAGAAAACATAACAGCAAGTTCACCTCCTCTATAGGCAGGACCTGCAAGAGGGAGATGTTTTTGTATAGGCTCATGCTATTCAGCCTTCAAGCTGCAGATCCCAGTAGCCGTGACGATAACTTCCAAGGCTTTCACAAAAATATATACTTAAGAATAGCAAGCTTGTTGCCAACAGATTTAAATGCAGTATACACAAACTAGAAAATGTGTAGTGTATCCACTAAAAAAACCCTCAACAAACGCTGAGAATCACTGACCTAGAACTCCACTCAGAGCAGAAAAGCATTTAATTCTTTCCTGACTTCAATACAAAGAAGAAAAGGGTATTGCAACTTTCCTTACACTATTGAAATTTCTGAACAAATTTCAGACAGCTTCCTTGCCAGTCTGATCTTGCTGGGGAAGGAGGAGGAACTACTGTTCTCACAGGCCTTTGACCCTGCACTAAAGGTCACAAGTCGGAAGCCCGAGTCTTGCTTTTCTTGTTCCTGTAGGATTCCTTGTCTTAGCACAAGCTCCTTGCCTTCTGCGCACTGCTCCTCTGAATGCCTCTAACTTTCTACACAGGAGTGGTAGAAGCATTGTCAGTCAGAGAAAGGCAGGCATGGCCAGTTTGCAACCTGTGCTTATAGCCTGATAGAGCAGAAAGACCTCACAGATACTGCTGACCTATCTGTGACAGAGCAGAAGAGTGGCAAAGATAGGGCAAAGATCTGTGCGGAATGGGGCATAAGGCTGTCATTGCAGATACCAAAATCCATGGTAGTATTGCCTCACAGCTCTGGTATTGTTTGAAGTTGCATTCCTTTGATACTATGGTGCTACTGCTGTATGTCCATCACACATCTTGAAGGCCACATATAGAAGACGTCACTAGTGAAATGATATAACAGAACTTAAGGTGTTGATTTGTTTTTTTAAAATAGAGAAAGTGAAATATCTTTGTTTGTTTGTTTTTTTAAATTTGAGGTTATCCTGTGAGATTACAGCATGTATCGATATAATGTAGATCGATTCTTGAGGTACTAAACAGATTTTCAGTAGCTTTACTATCAGATATATTAGAGCACTAAGATCTCCATTTAAGACAGACATGCATAAGGAAAGAAACATTTGCCAAACAAGCATATGTGAAAGAGAGACAAGACAGATAATAGTGCTGTTGCCTCCATGCTTTAGTCTCTTGATTTCTCTGAAACTCAGTAATCACTCCAGCTTTTACATCACTAGTGGTCCATCTTTCAGTGCTGTCTGCAATATAACTGAGATTTCTCTTCCCTACAATATAATTTGTACCTTTTTTGCTCCCCTCAAAATCCTCTCAAGAAAAGTTCTAATCATTTTCTTGGTCAAATGGCAAAACTAATATTTAACCCATCCTATTATTGTCTTCTCAGCAGCAGCTGGAGTAGTCTCACTTGGTATCTGTAACTTGATCTTCCTTAGTTAACCTCCTCCCTCAACAACTGTTCCTGTGGCAGAGCTTATTCATCTTCTCCATGACATAGTGCTCAGCAGAAACTTTACCATCTTCTTCCCTGTATGTTTTTTTTTGCCTGCAAATAAGCCATATGGCTAAATAAAAGATCATCCACTCTCCTTAGGTAAGAGACCAACAGATTTATTACCCATTGATAGATGTCTCTTATTTAATTCAAACTAAATTAATAGTCTATGGTACTGACATTTCCTCTTATTGCTTTGACTTATGACTTTAAGTACAGCACGTCCAAAGCAAAATCCTGTCTTTCTTCCCATTACCTTTAGCTTTATCTCTGTGGAAAATGCCACAAAGACCTATGACCAGGAATCATCTTTGATTTGACCTCCTTATCCTTGTCTCCCTTCCAATGCTCTCTACATAAACCTTCTTCACAGGTGAAACTTATAACCACATAACTCAATATCTCATTATTTGCTTCCCACAATAATCTTTCCTGTGCCTTTGGCAAACAGCGTCTTCTAGCCTGTCAGTTGCAAAGTTCTCTTAGCTCATTGTTTTGACTCTGCCATTCTTCCCATTGTATTCTGTAACAACAAACACTGGGAGTGCTTTCAAGGCTTTGTGACCAATCTATCCTCTCTCATCTACTGTATTCCCACACTTATAAGTAAACACTTTGCCTCAAATTTCTCTACCCATCCCCCACCTAAATATATTGATTTCAAATATTCAGTGATATCTACAGCCAGATTTCTAGCAACAGAACACCAAAACCCAGCTTGCCTTCTTAGTCTTTTCCCAAGGCTAAAGTGTGGAATCATCTTTCCCACCTAAACTACAAGCTATGTGATACCAGACTGGCCAAGCTAAAAGCTGTGATGAGAATTATTAATGAATGATACAAATGCTTCAGTAAGCCAGACATTTCTTTATCTGATCTCAAAAAAACCCCCCAAAACTATATTCCTGCTATTTCCAGCTGTGGTATGTATTTTCTTCTTGTTTCCCGAAGAAGAGTCACACATGCTCTTACCTGAGGAGCCTGCTTTGTATCATGGGAATGACAGTTTCACCACTGACCTCAAAAGGACTGTATCGATTTATATAGTTAAAACTAAGCTTAGGATCAAAATGTACACCCTAGAACGCTCTGTAAGAAAGGGTAGCCTTTCTGCTAGAACCAGGACTTCTTGGCAGTGACAAGTCTTCTCTTGATCACACTTCTACTGATGTTTTCTATTGTATAACACATAATAGGCATCACATTCAACTCCATAGGGTACAGAGATCCAGACCTCTGCCAGATCCAACATGTATCAGATTGTCCTACAATTTATGTCTCCATTTATTTTTTGTCTTCATTGGAAAAAATCCATCCCAATCATTAGAACTCAATTTTTCAATATTTCCCTGGTGTAAGCACATAGAGTCTTTCCAGTGATACAAATCAAGCCTTCCATTGACTCAGTGGGAGTAGCTGTTTCTCTAGCTGATAATTACAAAACCAAATGGTGAATGCAAACACAAGACAAGAACTTAAAATAATCTTATATTAGATGGGGAAAAAAATAGAAGCGGGAGCTCAGCTAAAGGAGGTTTCTTTAATAGTAGAGATAGTTTTAAATAAAATTAAAGTAAGGGAAGATTTAATTTAAAGACTGTACAAAGATAGAAGGAAAGAATTGTCCAGGGCTAAATGCAGGCAAAGAGAGATCAGTAAAAAACTAAACTTAAGTATTGATCCTTAAAAAAAAACCATAACAGAATTGTATAAGCCATCTGTTGCTTGTGCCTACTCAGTGTTTGATTCATGGGCAGAGGTGCATTCAGGCAAATGTTGTCACTCTTTTCTGTCTGCATCATGCACTTCTAGAACATGAATTCTTGACTATAGGTTTTTTATCTTCAGTAGAGCCTCTATCATGACTTTTGAGTAACTGCTAGCATAATATGAGAGCTATTATAGCATAATATAACTGCTAGCATAATATGACAGCCGAGTCCTGCACCTGGGGCACAACAACCCTATGCAGAGCTACAGACTGGGTGAGGTCTGTTTGGAGAGCTGCCAGGAGGAGAGGGACCTGGGGGTGTTGGTCGACAGCCGGCTGAACATGAGCCAGCAGTGTGCCCAGGTGGCCAAGAAGGCCAATGGCATCTTGGCTTGTATCAGAAATGGTGTGACCAGCAGGTCCAGGGAGGTTATTCTCCCTCTGTACTCGGCACTGGTGAGACCGCTCCTTGAATACTGTGTGCAGTTCTGGGCCCCTCAGCACAAGAAGGATGTTGACGCTCTGGAGAGTGTCCAGAGAAGAGCAACAAAACTGGTGAAGGGGCTCGAGAACAGGCCTTATGAGGAGCGGCTGAGAGAGCTGGGGCTGTTTAGCCTGGAGAAGAGGAGGCTGAGGGGAGACCTCATTGCTCTCTACAAATACCTGAAGGGAGGTTGTAGAGAGGAGGGAGCTGGCCTCTTCTCCCAGGTGTCAGGGGACAGGACAAGGGGGAATGGCCTCAAGCTCCGCCAGGGGAGGTTTAGGTTGGAGATTAGGAAGAAGTTTTTTACGGAAAGGGTCATTAGGCACTGGAATATGCTGCCCAGGGAGGTGGTTGATTCGCCTTCCCTGGAGGTGTTTAAGTTACGGGTGGACGGGGTCCTGAGGGACATGGTTTAGTGTTTTGTGGGAGTGGTTGGACTCGATGATCCAGTGGGTCTCTTCCAACCCGGTGATTCTGTGATTCTGTGATTCTATTAATGAATTCCAAAACAAGATACACTACTTTCTGATAAAATATTTCCTCTTTTGGTGTGTGTCTGCAGTCTGGCTGCAATATGTTGTTGTCTAAGTAATTATTTTGAGATAACATCCTGAATGATTCTTTAAACTGTCATTTATTCTTTTTCTTTACAGAAAGATAGAAAATATGTTCTTTTTTATTTCTTTCAACTCTTATATCTGCCCATATTGTTACTAATGCTTCTATCAATAAGAAGCCCTTTTGGCTTCTTCCTGTGGCTCCATATTCACGAGTTTGCCTCTTTCCAAGATGCACACTGTGCACCCAGCTGACAACAGATGTGTGACTGTGAGGACTGTGTGGTCAGAGGGATCTAAATATGATTCTAGCAGAGTGCTCCGGTGTCACTACTAACTGCAAAAACTGGCACACCATACCAACAATATTTCAGTGGATGGACCTTTGACCTTCTATTACTGTGGCCCTTAAAATGTCCTCTTGAAATGTGGTTCCCAGCTGAGCTAATCTCTGTGGTAATGTACAGAAGACAACTGGACACATCAAAAGATTTTGCAGTCGTAATAAAGTGTTGGAGAGAAAGAAGACACATAGAGATCAAAGATGGCATTATAACCCTAAGAGTATTTCTCAAAGATGAGATCAGGTACACAATTAATCCCAAATGCACCATTACCCCAAAGTTACATGTTACTATCGTGTCTGGGGTCAGTTAAAAACCAATAAGGAGTCCATCAGTCACACTCCCAGCTTTTTACTGCTGGTCAGAGAATTTCACTAGTGATCACTGGTCCCAAGAAGACATTTCTTCCTCTCCTTAATCTCATGGTAAACTGCCATGCAAAACCAATGGGAATTGATCTTACTGCCCTTTAGATAACAGAAATGTAATGTAATCGATAGCTCTGCACTTTTTCAAGGTATCCAGTACCACAGTTTTAAGATTTGTAACAAACTGGGGTAAGGAATGCTTTGCTACTTGTCAGCTGACTAGCCAGATTTACTACTAAAGAAGATCACAGATTAAAAGAAAGGTGCTTGAGAAGCATAGGTTTTCAGTCATGGAATAAATTTACAAAAGGTAAAATGGCAATGGCTTCATTAAGATTACACTTAACAATATATTTTCTTCCAACTGGATTCAAACAGCTGCTGTGCTCTACCTGGTTTTTCTCTCAGATTTAGTTGGAAACCTATCTTAAACAGTATATTGAGTCAAGATGGGATGTTTTGTTGTGACAGCTTCCACGTCTGCCATAAGCCTCCCTTCACACACTCACACTCACTTCAGCATGGAAAAGCACAGAACAAAAGCTGAGAACCGCTTTCTGACTCATCTTTGAGCATCTTATCTCTGGAAGAAAGCATTACTCCTCATTGTTTGAGAGTGATGCAACACAATATTGAGGAACAATTAATCACTTTACTCTCTCCCCATCTTTTCTCCCCAAGTTTCCACAATGAAGATTGTCACTGTATCACTCAGTTAGCACATTCAATTTGCCTGTTTAACAACCATCTTAAAAAATAAATGCAAACAAATCAATACAGTAAATATTATAGGTACAATATCTTTTTAGATCTACTTGTCTTATTCTAAATTAATTAAAATAGGTAACAAATTGTGTAATGCAGATTCAGCTACATGCTTCTGTTTGCACGGATTTTCTTCTGCCAAATCAAGTTGTATTAGCATGGCTGTGTACAGTATAATGGTTACAGTATATATATATGGAAAATAAGGATCAATGTATGAAAGGGCTTCCTTCTCTAGACTACGCTCTTGAATAGGATTACTCTCAGTGTATTTGTGATTCCTTAATGGTTTAACCAAGCACAGAAATCCTGGTGAGATATCTTTACTTACTGTCCAGAACAACTGAAGAACTACATCAGCCCAGCCCCCAAAGGAAAGTAGCTTTTCAAAATGTAGAAGGAACAAATAAGACTTTTGTCAGGATGTAAGAAATCAGTCAGGAGTCTTTCCTTGATGAGTTAGGGATGAATAAACTTCTGAGACTGACAGACACTTTTTTCTAACTTCAAGAGCTAGAAATGACTGCAAACTCCAGATCCATGCCTGGAATACAAAGAAAAAGTGGAACTTGAGATTTCTGGAGTGTGACAAAAGACAAGTGCATCCCAGTCCTCAGGAAGAATGGTTGTCAATCTCCTGGCTGAAATATGCAGTGTAAGGAAGAGCATTAAAGCTGCTCAAAGTGACAGGTGAAACACTGGAATACGCTTCCTAGAAACGTGGTTGATGCCCCAAGCCTGTCAGTGTTTCAGAGGCTGGACAGCATCCTTAATAATATTCTTTAACTTTCGGTTGGCTCTGAAGTGATCAGGCAGTTGGACTAGATGATCATTGTAGGTCCCTTTGAACTCAGATAGTCCATTCCATCCCATTCTAAAGGTAATTGTGGAGCTGTTTCCTTGTACTTCTGCATCCATGCACTTTGGTAAAGCTTCTACTCTTGTCTGATGTTGACCTGTATATAAATATACTTCTATTTATTATAAGTTGACTTAAAGTGTTTTAAAGGTAACTCTGTAACAGCAATTCATTTTACCCCTCTAGGTTTTATATTCTTCAAAATCAGGATTCTGAGATGCTTTAGGTATGTTTTGAGAGCTGATAACAGAGAAAACATAATTAAGAAAGCTCTGTAGCATACAGCAAGGTAGAGGAGAGTATGCGTGGACCCCAAGAGTCCTGAGACAGCATGTGGCACTAGCACCTGAAGGTCAGTGGCAGTGCTATAAATTTGCAGACTAGAAGACTAGCAGACTCCTCTGCCTTGTAAGAAAGCAAGCCTGAACCTTTCATCACCTTGTTCAGTAAAGATGCATGTTTTTTCACAGGTTTGGGTTCTGATATCACATGCATTTTGCTGTTCCTCTGTCAGGCTGTAGGTAAATCACCAGCTGCTCTCAGCATAATTTTGCACTGTATCCTGAAACATGGAAAAAGGCTACTCGTGACAGAGAATTCACTTTGAGGCATGCAGAAGAGGAATGTGATGGAAACTGAAAAGAGCACCCTGGTTCCCTAACTTTTAGGCCTGGCCTGCAACAGGCCAGAAAACAACAAAAAAATAACAAAAAAAAGTATCTGAAAGCAAAACGTATTAAAAATCCTGTTTGTCATCCCATATCACGTTTTCTGCAACCGTGAATGTAGTGGGAGGTTGCAACTGTCAGCATTTTTGTTTCTGAAACACTAAGGGCCAAATCATGTGAGTACTCTGATGAATTCCTACTCCCTTGGAAACTGTCTCTCCTAAGACTGACGCTAACATGTTCTGGAAAATATGAGATGATAATAATGCTAATTTCCCCAAAGGAAGAAGACTGGTGTCTTTGCCTTCCTTAAGAGAGAGGATCTAATACACAGTTATTCAGTGACACTTAGCAGGGCAAAATCAACATAGCCTTCTGCTCCCACATCCACTCAACAGTCCCTCTCAGGCAGGACACCACTGCATGGGCCCAGGGCATCTGAGGTGTGGGCAGTGGCCATGAGGAGGGTGCTATGGTGGGTGACATGGACTTGGTGCAGGAAAGGAGCACTAGGAAATACAGCTTGGGCAACCAGTGGGGCTAGCAAAACCTTGGGTGTCCTTGTAATGGTGAGGAGTGGTAAAACATGGGGAGCAGAACAAAAATAACATTCCCTGGGGCATGAGGTCTTAGTGGTTATGCTGAGAGATTGCCTCATACAGAATTTCAGCATTTCAAGGAGAAACAATATTCATGAAGCATCTTGTACACAGTGAGGATGGGAAAACAAGCTGTTAAGCTGCTTGCAGAGATCAGGCAAAAAAAATATATTTATCTATTGTTTCTTTTGATCAAAACATCACAAACAAAGTGTCCAGACACTCAAACACATGGCTGTCCTTCAGACAGGCACCCTGCCTCTGCCAGATGCTGACTAAATGAAGGAAAAAACTTTTTTCTCTAGCTTCCTTATTCCTGGGCTGCTTTCCAAGTTCTTTTCCAAATCCCTGCGCTTCTTTCTTGCAAAATGGGAACTGGCCACACCTCTTCCCCAGCAGCAGAGGGATCCAACTCAGTCACCCCTGCTGACCTGAGATAGGCTGCCATGGCAAGGGGCAGGAGGACAAGCTCCTCCGCCCCCTTCCTGCACCCACCAGCATTTACTGTCTCTGTGGGCCGTATCTCTTGGGCAGCACTGCGCAAGGCCATGTGGATTTAGCAAAGTTACTGGCTGAATGGCCAGGTCATCCCCTCCATGGTGTATAACCATGATAGGAATGGTTGGACTTGATGATCCAGTGGGTCTTTTCCAACCTAGTGATTCTATAATTCTATAACATGCAGCCCAAACAGAGCTGACTGATATTGAATTTACTCCTGAAAGTCTTACAGGCCAGATTGTTGACTGATTTACAGCTGTAATATCTCCGTCTACTGGGGTCATTCACAAATAGTGGTATTTGGTCGCTAATGGAGCACACGATCCTTCAGTGAAAGGGAGTGGTATTGCTTCCATCAGCCTTTTATGCATGACATGAAAATAAAATTGCAGTAATCTCAGATATTAAAGGAAATAAATGTTTGCCCACATGAACTGCAAAAACAGTACTGAAAATCTATACTCCTTTACTAATCTTTTAGATCACAGAATATGAAGTCTTGAACTAAATGAGTCTTTCAGTCCTCAAACTTTCCTTGGGACTTAGAAGCACTCCTGCTGATAAATGCAGGTCCCTCAAATAGTTATGCCATGTTCCGGCAATCTTTCAGAGAAAATATTATTTTCTTTGTCAGTATTGATGCTCCTTTTTGATAGTTCTTTCTTGTAATTTTCAGTTCCATAAGTCACTTGTATAGGAATAGATGCAATATATGGAAATGGAAGGGCACGAGACTTGGATTTGGAAAAGGTGGGCTCAAAAACTTAAATATTTCAAACAATTTAAGATTATTTTAAAAGCACTAAAAATTTCCACTTTTTTCTTGTAAAACTAATTTGCAGCTATACAAACCCCCGTGTTGCTCCTCAGCTTAGGAACAACTCTTTCATTAAATGCAATGGGAACAGTGTCATTCTTCCTGCTGCCTTCTTAAATGATGGGTCTGAATTGTTATCCTTTAAGCAGGAATATTGTCTCTAGCCAGTTCAAGGACTTAACCCAAATACATTACTCAGGAAAAAAAATCCCTTATGCAAAGGAAAGAATATGAAGAATCTCTTTCTATTAAATGAACTAGTAACCATGCAGCTTGGAAAAGGCCTAGTGGAAACCCTTCAGGACCTTACCCCTAGCCTAATTAAAGGAATTCAATTATATCTGCTGACAAAATTCTCAGAATATGTTGTGTACTGTAACTGAAGTGTGGATGAAATCTGTCATTCAGACAGAAATCAATTCCCTGTTCCTATAGTGAAATGTAAAACTCCCCGTACTACTAACTCCTATTTAATTGAAATAAACACTTCAGTTTGAAAGACTTCTTGGGCCAGTGTGTCCTACAGAGTGCTGACATCTAACTGTTTTCTGTGGGAGCTGAGTTATAGAAGTGCCAATTTATGGACTAGTAAGAAGGTCTGTATTTTAATTAAAGACAGAAGAGATAAAACCTTTCCTTTGTAAATGAAAGCTAATGCCCTCTAATTGTGTATAGATGAGGAAGAATACAGAGGATTGTGCATGAGCCTTCCTTTCTTTTAATACTCTGGAGTCCCTAGTTCTGGGAAATCGCAGGATTTTTTTTTTTTAATATTCAGTTCTTCTGTACACTTAAAGACCCACTTAATAACCCAGAGCAGTAGATTTTCAAAGCAGTCTACCAGCTCCAGAAATCTTATTCATTGGATGCCCACTCTGAAAGACCCCAGGTGATGCTTCCTTTGAATGCAGTCTTTATTGTGCTATGCAGCATCCAGTTTTAGAGGAGTCATGGCCACGAAATGACACAATAGTCAAAGGTCTTAATTCCTCTCTGCCTAATGCAGAAGCAGGGCAGGGTTGGCTGGGGAATCAGCATTCCTCTGTACAGCTAGAGATGAGAAAAATGTCAGAAATGCTTCCTCGAGATTTTCAGACACAGTGCAATCAGACCGAGCAGAACAGCATTTAGAAATGTGTTATTTCCTATAATAATGGTTGTGCTCTGAATGTGTCTGCTTTCCCTTGCCTTGCTGCTGAGTTTCCCTTGCATGGTGCAGAGAGGAAGCCTCAAGCACCATCTCAGCTACCTTTGTAGCTAGAGTGCAGGATTGCTTGTGTCGGGAAGAGGCTTCAGACATCCTGATGATACTTTTGTATTCCTGCATGTTCTCTAGTTCTGCTATATCATTTTTGAGGCAGTCTTGACCTTCTCATAGCATGCAGGATACAGGACACAGGAATTTATATGGTGAAACAACGCTGTCTTCTGCCTTGCTTTCTATACACAATCTTTTGTTTGCTCATTCTACTGTGGTTGTTTTCACAGAACAGTGTCCTTAGTGTATCAAAAAGAAGTATTTTTATGATTTTATTGTGCATTCATAGATGGGAATTTTTTTTCTCATTACATTGTTTTGCCCTTCTGAGCATCACTCCTCTTCACTTACTGATTTTTCCAGCCTTTACAGTGAAAATGTTGAATAGTGTATATCTCATACACATCTGCGAGACTTGGCACTTGTCCAAGAGAAGGACAGTGCCTCTCCCTACAGTTCCTGTGAGGCCCCAAATCACAGACTTTAAAGATCATCACTTACTTTTATTTGAAAATAAGGCAATTATTGGTCTCTCTGTTTACTTGTATGTAAATATGTTGCTCAGAAGTATACTTTAGTATGTGAGTGCATTGCCCAGGCACCAATACTTGTTCAGTGGTAATCTCACAAATAAGTAGTAGTTTCTGCTAAAAGCACAAGTATATAAATGAAAGAGACTGATTAACTCCTTCAATCATCTTTTCCATTAGTGCAGAATTCATCAAAGCGCAAAAGGCTTGCACAAAGCCACTTCAGATCTAGCTGTCTGGTATGTAAGATCTAAACTTGGAATTTGCAAGATCTAGCTCTGACTTGACATGCAAAACCATTGTTCTTCAGGGTCCCAAAACAGAGAATAACTCTGAAATACTCATTTGTGAGCACTGAAGATGGCTTAGCAGCCATCTAGATAATCATGCATTGCCTATGGCGTCTATACATTCATTCACCACACAGATTTCGCAAAAGTTTCTTTATGCTCCTGCTATATTTCAGCAGGTTGTTTCGAAGGATGTTGAGACTCTGGAGTGAGTCCAGAGAAGAGCAACGAAGCTAGTGAAGGGGCTGGAGAACAAGTCTTACAAGGAGCAACTGAGAGACTGGGGGTTGTAGAGCCTGAAGAAGAAAAGGCTGAGAGGACACCTTATTGCTCTCTACAACAACCTGAAGGGATGTTATGGAGAGCAGGGAGCTGGCCTCTTCTCCCAAGTGACAGGGGACAGGGCAAGAGGGAATGGCCTCAAGCTCTGCCAGGGGAGGTTAAGGCTTGACACAAGGAAAAGATTCTTCACTGAAAGGGTCATTAAGCATTGGAAGGGTCTACCCAGGCAGGTGGTTGACTCGCCTTCCCTGGAGGTGTTTAAGGTGCAGGTGGATGAGGTACTGAGGGGCATGGTTTAGGGATTGGTGGGAATGGTTGGACTCGATGATCTGGTGGGTCTCTTCCAACCTAGTGATTCTATGATTAGTTGATCCTGCACTAGACATTTAGTTTTCTGACATCTGGAACAGTGCCTGCCAGCTATTTCCCGTCTCATTTTTTCCTGAAAGAGATAAAATGTTAGGCTACAGGTTAAAAAGCTCACCTGCACACCTACAAAGGAACACAGAGACAATGGTACATGGGGAAGCTGAGTAATATCCATCTCCACAAGCCCAGAAGTGCACAGGGGCATAATGGCAGGTGGTTCTGGTGGACAAAAAAATAAGAACTCAGAGAATGGTACAGTACAGACTGCCCAGGTTCATCCCAGAGTTGTCCCAGGGCTGGCTCAGTCCCTGTGTGCAGGCATGAGGGTCTCTATTTTGCGTACATGTGTGTGGCTGAAGGTCTAAAAGCAGGTAACTGCAGTGGAATCATGGATGGGAGAGGTTGTGTGTCTGTGGTGCAAAAAACTGGACAGAGCAGCATAAGTGAGCGTGTGCTCACTTGTAAAGATCAAGCCAGGGTAACCAAATGGTGGGTAAAGTGCCCTCGGAGCCAGGTGTGCATGTGTGCGTGCATGCGTGCGTGTGAGAGAGAGAGGGTGAGTGTGTGTCTGTGTGTGTCTGTGTGTATTGTGGCATTCTTAATGCGTGCATCTGCATGCATGCATGAGTTTGAAGAAATCCACCTCGTACAAATGTGTGTGTATATATATTCTTACTAGCGGACCTCCATCCTGATTAGCCAGAGAGGTGAGCGCTACAAGGTCATTGGTGCTGTTTGAGCGAGTGTCTGTGTGTGTTGATCTGTGTGGCTGGCAATGTGTATATTTGTGTTGCATCTCCTTATCTATGTATAAGGGAGTACATGCTAAGCCTCATTATGGGTCGGACCTGGGGCATGGAGCATCACTACCTACTTGATTCAGCTCCCCTAAATCTTCCTGGCATCCAGAGCCGTGACCATGCAGCTGTGCTGTCTCAGAGCTGTTCTCAGCCAGAGCCACCTAGCCCCAGGGGCCACAGAGCCCACGGGGGTCCCTGAGCATACAGGTTTCTTCACCATCTCTTACCTATAAACTTGTTGATTCACCTTCCCTGGAGGTGTTTAAGGCACAGGTGGACAAGGTGCTGAGGGGCATGGTTTAGTGTTTGATAGGAATGGTTGGAC
Source organism: Piaya cayana (assembly GCA_013389865.1). Classification (NCBI taxonomy): domain Eukaryota; kingdom Metazoa; phylum Chordata; class Aves; order Cuculiformes; family Coccyzidae; genus Piaya; species Piaya cayana. Next base: position 411,305 of record WAAB01018448.1, on the reverse strand, counting down.
TCCATGATCTGGTGGGTCTCTTCCAACCTGGTTATTCTATGATTCAACTCCTGGAGTTCTCATATTCCACTCCTCATCAGCTTCTTTGAATCTTTATAGACTCAACTAACTGCAGGTTTTTGGTGTGTCCATTGTGGGGAATGAAATTTTCCTTCTGCTGCCCAAACACCTGGCTCTTTGGTAATGTCTGTGCTGATTTATGGGCCAGCTTCTGTTACATCTGTGTCTTTCGCTTTTACAGCAGGTTTTTCTAGGAACCGAGTTCAGGGAAGGACAGTCTTCTCCTGTAGATAGGAAACAGGGATCTTGCTTGCCTTTGCATTAATTCTCTTACATGTACTGAAACTAATACTTGACCTGAAAACTCTGTTTCTCATCGTTTCAGGGAATGGATTTTAGAGGGATAGGTCCAAATGAGATTCATATTCTAAACACAGTCTGCAGGTAGAAAAGAGCACCAAGTAATTGAAGTTTCAGATGTACAGGAAAACGAGAGAATGAGCTTACTAAGTGTGTGTCTTAATATAAAAGCAGTTATGAATGTATTAAATGTTAATGTGAACATATCTGGGAATATCAAGTCTTATAGAAATCATATTATGAATATTAGAATATCCTAATATTAGCATAGTGGGACACCTGAGGTATCTGGATGGAAGGAAGCATCTAATTTAATTTGCACTTCTCTGAATTCTGGAAATGTATTTATTATTTTTGCCCTATTCTACCCTAAACCTTTTCCTAAAAACCATTGTAACCTCATTTATGATGAAATTTTCCAGATCTTGCTTTTTCCTGTTATTCTATTTTTTGCCTCAGTTCCATATAAGGAAAGAAATGCCAAAAAGAGGTTATTTTACATAATCATTCCCTGTTCCTGTCTTTCCTATTTTTCTGTGACCATTCAGCCTAAAAGTCAGAACATATGATTACTCAGTGAAAGCCCTGCAGCCATGAACTCTCTTAGTTTCGTAGCCTTCAAAGTATTATTTGTATAAAGACAATAAAAAAGTCTTGTTCCTTTATAAGGATGGCTGCAAGGAGTTTGATCTCTGAGAAGAACAGCAAAGATTTTCTTTCTCCAGCTCTTGAAAATGACTCAGTAAAAGATTTTGATCTCTATATTGTAAATTTGATATCCTGTGGATCTCCTCTTCACCTCACCTACTGAGTTGCCTGTTATATTACATCTTTCAAGCTTAATATGTGATTGATTAAAAAGCTTCATTTTCTGCTAGCTTTTCTTTATGATCATTTTAAGCTTAAATGTTTCATGCTCACTATTATTATCAGCCAGACTCACTGCTGTAGGAGCGTTCATTAAACTGTCTCTGTGTCTTAGTTTAGGTGCTAATTGTTGAAATGCATTAAAAAAATCCTTAATTTGAACCACAAACCATTCTGTCCTCATGCAGACAGGTTTTTAAGGATGTATCTCAAATACGTGTCCTAACAAAAAAAGTTATCATCTATTTTATGGAATAAATGCACACCTGTAATTTTCCAACATGTCTCTGGGCATGGTTCTTCTCTCTGGATCTGTTTGCTCAGATGTCTGCAGGGTTCCTGAGACCCAGGAGTAGTAACACTGGTTTTTTTGCCTTACACCCAGTGTCAAGGCTTGGAGATCTTGGATGCTTCTTTGCACTCTTTCTTTGCTACAGGCTCTCTTTGGTGGAGAAACTTGTTCTTCAGTGTCTGCCACATTTCAATTTGAAAGGGATTTCACCATTTGAATACAGAAGTGCCTTCAGCCATGCTGTTTGGCCTTATTTGCTGCTGCAAATCACAATGCTTATTTTCCAGTGTTACTACTACTTGAGGGTTTTTTCTCCCTGCTTTATGCCCTGACAGAACAGTGTTAGATTGATCGGGATTTTCAGGTGAAAGTGCTTACTTCTGACAAAATCCAGTCCTTTCTGACCAAGGGAGCACCTGTGAATCAGAAAGCCATGGGACTTGCTCTGCTAATGGAAGGCAGATTGGCTTTTTGTAGGCAGGGACAGAAGAGGGTGGAAATCAACTATTCCAAATGGAGTATTAACCATCATCCCTACTCTACATGGGGCTGAAGGGCAGACCAGCTTCCTCAAATGTAGCAGTGAATATGATGTAAATGTCTAGAGAATTTGTTAAAATCTCTTATTTCCTATGGAGCCTTGCAACTTAGTTAAAGGCACTGTGTTTTTCTTACACATCCAGAAGAGATATTACTATGTAGGCTGTACAGGGCTGTACGAAGGCACATTCCAAGGGATTTCCCCCCTCTATGTCCATATTCTGCATCTGTGTTCTATTAACTGGAAGAGCAAGAAATATCTCAGCACAAATTAAGGAATGCTGGGAAAATAGTGCAGCCATGGGACTGCAAACAGCTGCTCCCACAAATGCAGCCACCCTTCCACAGTCATGTCATACAGTTAGCAACACTATCATGCACATATTCCTTACCATAAAATGTTGGAAGCATGAGGTTTTTAGATGTGCGGTCAACTTCAAACCTCAGCACGTGGCAGATTTGTCGCAACAACATCATTTGACAATGTTTGAATCCAATGAAACAAACAGGAAAGAAGGCTTGCCACTTTTGTAGTGGATGACTGAAACAGTATGCACCTAACCACCTTAGGAGTTTATCCATAGAGTGATGGAAAAAGATTCTTCTGAGCCCCTTCCACAACAGTACAGAGACAAGGGGCAAAGTACCATCTCTCCTACTGAAAATTTCAGATGCTACATCCTTCCAGAGGCAGAGTGAAAGTAACCAAGCACAGCAAAGAAATGGTGAGGCTGGAGGGAAACATCCTCACACCTCTCAAGAAACAGTAAATAAGCTAGTGTTTTAGAAAATGCCTCTAATCACATTTGTCTTTAATGATTTAAGAGTACTTTCTAGAAGCACAGTATAGTCATTTGCTTTTTTTTAGAATTATGCAATTTTGGGGAGAGTCTTCTGGATTTCTTCAAATTACTGAAAATGCTTATTTTCTATTACTTTAATTAGTGTTATGCAGACTTCTTTCCGGCCCATGACCATGTCTTCTTAAAGTTAACGGAGTTTCAGAGGCACAGAAGGTCAGGTTCTTTCTTTACCATTCAATTAAGTAAATAAATCCTGATTAGTTGAATGACTCTATGAAGAATAACAGGTAGATAAATCACATAAGACTTTAAGTCTGTGTATGTATTCTAGATGAGGGGCTATTATAAAGTTTTAAGAGAACATTATAGCACCTACCAAGTTCTAAAATAAGTTTTGTTTGCCTGTAATGGAGTAAGAACAATATTTGTTAAAACACCTGGAAATGTAACCAAGGATTATATGAAAACAGTTAAGTATTATGGTTAAGATGAAAACAAAGCTGTCTGTTAAAAATCTGACCACTGATTGAAGCTTGCAATTTCAGCCTTCATCAATTGCTTTGAGTGACTCATCAAATCAGACACTATCTAAAAAGTCAATACTGAGAAACTAGGTAAACCAACAATACTCCTTTCAGTCACACAATCGCCACCAAACACTCTTGAGAACACAGTAAAGCATTTTATTGTTTATGCTCATTTTCATTTACACATAGGAGGAACAATCAATGCAGTTCTATCACAGCAGGTGGACCATATCCTGGAACTCTTAACTTTGCTGAATATGCACAGACCTGTCTTAAGGAAGGTCTGAGCAGGGAAAAGAAAAAAAAGAAAAAAAAAAAAAAAAAAAAAGAAAAAAAAAAAAAAAAAAAAAAAAAAAAAAGAAAAAAAAATAGGGGGTGGGGGAAGTAGGAAGAAGAGTAATTTCACCAACATCAGTTAATTAATGATTCATGGGTATTTATTTTGCAGGTGATATAGCTCTTCTGAAAGAGCAAACTGCTTCACTTCTTTACAAAATACACTGAATTATGTAATTAAGAGAATTCTAAATTTCGCAGTGGTACATGCGGTAAGGGTGTGCAACTGACACAAAATGGAACACATGGTTACAACATCAAACTGCTACTTCTATTCCGAGCTGTTTCATGGAAAAGGTCACTGGACTTCTTGTTTTCTGCTCTCAAGTTATAGAGTAGAAGCAAGAAGTATTTACCTTATAAACGCAACTATGAGGACAGACTAGATATGCAGTGCAGTTGAAGAGGTCTACAACTCTTGTTTCTACAGCATTTGCATTTGCTATTTTTCTGAAATACAAATACAACTTTTGCACACTGTCACTTCTCGCACACATTCAGCTGAAGGAGTCATTTACAGACTGTACTGTGATGCTCCTATTTTAAATGCCGCTTTTTTTTTTTTCTTTTCTCCTCTTGGCCTCATAGGTGAAGGGAGCAACTCTTTCCACTGAAAGAAAGAAATTACAGGTGTGCAGAAGTACAACTATGCTACCAACATAGACAGAGACAACTGTGCTCTTGTGCACACCCCTACAACCGGCCGGAGAACAAATTAAGAAGTTAAGCCTGCAAAATAAATGGAGTTTGCTCTCAAACTTTTTCTTCAATCCAGATGAATTATAGACCTTGATTCGAGGCTGCCCTCTTTTTTTTGCAACTGATCTGCATGACTATTGGAACAGCATCTCTGCCAGGGTCATTACACTGAAATGCAGAGCTGAGCAGTTTGGTGGCAGTATGCATTGATGTTTTTTGCAGCATCATGAGTCTGGCAACGGGGCTTCGGGAAGTTTCAAGCAGTGGGTCTTTACAATAGCAACTTGATTCTGCAGACAAAAAGCAGAAAAGATTGGCAGTATTATTAAAGTAGCACAATAAAGGTGTATTCTGCAGAACGTGGCGCTGAGTTCAGCTTATGAGCCGGCAGCCACTTTTGTCAGAGGCGCAGAAAGGCACAGTTTTTTCTGCCTGTGAAGAGAAACATCAAGGCGCCGAGCCTTTCACAGCGGCTAAAGGCAGCTCTCACGCTAAGGATGCCTGCTCCCAGCCGGCTCTGCTCCCAGCAGGAGCAGCCGGAGCCCTGAAGAGGCCAGAAAGTAGGCTGAACTTTACAAGCAGCCCTACTCTGGGGCTTGTCCTACCTTTCTTTGCCCAAAAAAAAAGAGAAAAAGAACCCAACCCGACTCGACGCTTGCATCGGGGCTGCAACCCCCGACTTCTCCCCGATGCCTCCAGCTGCCTCGGGGGATGCTCCGACCCTGCTCCCCGAGGGGCTGGGCAGCCGGGCTGGAAATTAGGACCCCTGAGTGTTAATTTGGACTAAACACGGGGCGTCAGCATACCAAATAGGGGCAAGTCGGTTTAATAGGTGGGATGAAGAGCAAAAAATCGTGAGTTTGGGGAAGGGGGGGGACAGGACACACAGAGACTGTGAGACAGGAGCATGCAGCATCTCCGCAACTCGCAAAGCACCCGAACCCCAGGCAGGGCAGCCTTAAAAAATACACAGACCCCCTCCCCCCATTTGGTGGGGCTGTCCCCTGGAAGGCAAAGACAGGCATCCCGAGCGCCGCGCACCCACCTGTGGCCTCGGGCACGGGCGTGCATGGGGCAGTCCCGGAGAACACGGCGCATTCAAAGACGTTCAGCTTGCGCATCGGAAACGTATGAGTTTGTGGAAAGCTTGCTTGAAGTCTTCGTTCGACATGGTGTAGATGATGGGGTTGATGAGGGAGTTGAGATATCCGAGCCACGTGAAAAAGTCGAAGATGGCCACGTGGAACCAGCAAGCGTCCTTGCAAATAGGCAACACCAGGCTGATGATGAAAAAGGGCAGCCAACAGACGATGAAGGCTCCTAAAATAATCCCTAAAGTCTTCGTAGCTTTCCGCTCTCTAGCGGCCGTGAGCTTCTTTTTCTCCAGCAGGGCGTCCGAGACCTTCACCTTCACCTGGTTCATGTACACGGGGGAGCCCGTTTCGCTGGATCCCTCGGGGGCCTTGGAGTTAATGGACGTGACCGAGGAGGACGACCCCGGGGAGTCCGTGATCAGCTGCGCCCGCGTCAGTCTCTTACCCGCTTTCTTTGGCGTCTGCTTCAAAATCCGCGACCTGGCTTCCACGTAGATCCTGCCGTAGAGGGCTATCAGCAGCAGCGTGGGGAAGTAGAAGGCTCCCACCGTGGAGTACACGGTGTAGAGGACGTGGTCCGTGTTCACCACGCAGTGGGACACCTCCTCGGCCTTGGCCTGCCGCCAAAACAAAGGGGGCATGGAGATGCAGACGGAGAAGATCCACACCAGGGCGATCATGCCGGCCGCCCGCCGGGGAGTCCGCTTCGTGGAGTACTCGACGGCGTCCGTGATGGCCCAGTAGCGGTCCAGGGCGATGACGCAGAGGTGCAGGATGGACGCCGTGCAACAGGTGATGTCCGAGGACAGCCAGATGTCGCAGACCACCTGGCCCAGCGTCCACTTGCCGGTCACAGTGTACACGGTGCTGAGGGGCATGACGAGGATGGAGACCAGGAGGTCGGTGACGGCCAGCGAGGCGATCAGGTAGTTGGCCGGCGTGTGGAGTTTCCTCGTCTGGTAGACGGTGGCGATGACGAAGGCGTTGGAGAGCACCGTGGCCAGGGTGACGAGCGCCAGGACGACGGCGAGCACGATCTTCCCGGAGAGCGGGGTGGCGTCCTGGTAGATCCCGTCCTCGGCGCTGCAGTTTCGGCCGGGGTAGGACCCGTTGGCGGGGGCCAGCGGAGCCTCGCAGGGGCCGCCGGGCTCCATCCCCCCCCCGCCCCGGCTCCGGGGGCCGGGCTCGCCTACCCCCCGCGGGGCCCGGGCTGCCGCATCCCCGGCCCGGGCGCCACCTC
>WAAB01018448.1:364451-404480 GCA_013389865.1 Piaya cayana | reverse complement strand
CCTCCCCCCCTCCGCCCCGCGCCCGCCGGCAGGGCCGGAACCGCCCTGCGCAGCCCAGCGCGGAGACCGCTCGCCGCATCCCCGCTGCCCGACGGCACCGGGGCGGCGGCTACCGCCGGTGCTTCGTCTGGCCCCCTCCCCTCGACCGGCCCCATCCCTTCGTCTGACTCCTTCGTCTGATCCCAACCCTTCGTCTGGCCACTTCCCCTGATGCCCATCCCGTCTCCTGACCCCATCCCTTCTTCTGATTCCATCCCCTGGTCCCCATCCCTTCTTCTGACCCCATCCCCTGACCCCCATCCCTTCCTCTGACCCCCATCCCTTCCTCTGACCCTCATCCCTTTCTCTGACCCCTTCCCTACGTCTGACCCCATCCTTTCATCTCACCCCTTCCCCTGGTGCACATCCCTTCCCCTGAACTCATCCCTTTGTCCCCTGGCCCCATCGCTTTGTCTCACCCGTTCCCCTCATTCCCATCCCCTCCTCTGACCCCTTCCCTTCATCTCACCTGTTCCCCTGATGCCCATCCCTTCCCCTGACTCCATCTCTTTGTCTGACCCCTTCCTGTCCCCGTCCTTTCCCCTGTCCCCTTACCCCGTTCCTATCCCTTCCCCCTGTCCCCACCCTTTTCCCCGATCTCCATCCCTTCCCGAGATCTCCATCCCTTCCCCTGTCCCCATCCCTTCCCTTGCCCCCACCCTTTTTCCCTAATCTCCATCCCTTCTCCGAACTCCATCCCTTCTCCCTGTTCCCATCCCTTCCCTTGGCCCCTTCCCCCGATCTCTATCCCTCTCCCTGTCGCCATCCTTTCCCCGGTCCCCGCTCCGTGCCCGCTGTCCCCCCGCTCCGTCCCGCTCCGGCGCTGCGGGACCGCTCGGTGCGGGGCGTGCGGGGAAGGGACCGGGACGGGCAGGCACCACATCACATCGCGACCTAAACTTTTACCCATCAAGCGCCTCCTGGGCTCAGGCTTTCGCACTCTGGTTTGTTGTGGTTTGGGTTTTTTTTTTACTTTCTTCCCCCGCCTCCCTCCCTCCTTTTTTTTATTTCCTGGCGTGCTTGGAAACGCACCTCGGTGACTGAGCATCCCTGAGGTGCCCTTGCAGGATGGATGCTCCCCTACTCGGGAGGCGGGGGAAGCAGCTCACCGGGAACACACTTAACCAGGTCCCGCAGCTCCTGCCGCCGTTTGTTCCACGCAGCCGCAGGAAAGTTTTGCACACAAAGGGAAGTGCGAGCTCGCTTTTTTTTTTTTTTNTTTTTTTTTTTTTTTTTTTTTCCTGGGTCAGGGTAATTCCAAGCTCAGTGAAATGTCTGCGCTCCAGCCGTCGAGTGCATCTCCCAGAGATGCCACGACAAAAGGGTTTGAGTCTGCAGGCATGTTTGTACACACTTTCAGACGTTGCTACCTGCCTAAGCTCCCAGCAAATTCTCATCCGCTCTCCTCTTGGATATTTTCTCCTGGCTGGGTGGCATCAAGAAAGCTGTTTCCCTGTGTCTCTGTCCTTTCTGGGCCATGCTCAGCACCATGTAGGGCTGGGACATCGAGCTATGGATAAGGGTGAGAAACCTGTGCAACGGGGACAGGTACACCTGGTATGATGAAGATCAAGGAGGGGCAGCAAGAGGAGGCTGGAGAGGATCCATCGTGACCCAGGGTACTGAGGAAAACGAGAAGCACTGAACTGACAGTCAAGCGGTGCACAGGCGTCTGGGAAAGCCAGAGCCCTGCAGGAACAACATTTTCCTGACCTACTTCAGTACAGAACAAGGTGCCCTAATCTTGGGATGCGCTAAGTGCCCACAGGTCCCCTAAGATCAGAAAAGTGATGATGGTGCTTGAGATTTTGTAAAATCAGTCCCAGGTCTGCTCTTCAGTTAGATACTCTCAAGAAGTGAGGTAGGGAGAGGATGGCCTAGGATTAATCAAAATGTGGTAGTCAATTTTTGATTATGTTCACTGAACTGATAGGAAGATAAAATGTCAGGAAGACTTTCTGCTTTCACAAAAGGACTTGAGACAGGGCTTGGTCTGTTTCCATGTTTTTATGTGATGCCTCCCTTTAATCATGAAGCCTGGGAATTTTTTTGAGCCTCTAGGCATTACTGCTTTCAAAATAATAATATAAAGCTATCTAGATTCTTCCAGTCTCTTTGGTGGGCATGATTTTTTTTAATCCAGGTTTCTAATACAGTGCGCTGTTGCTTCCACTTCTGCTCAACATTTCTGGCTTAATCTAGTTGTGCTTAAGTTGGCAGCTGCCCTTGAGCCTCTCTAGCTCAACCTTCTTCCCAAATACGGCTACTGAGACTGATTTAAATTTAAAACACCAATAGTGAGAAGAGGAAAACCTAGTCCCTCATTCAGTTTTATAACAGCTTTCATCTCATGGAAGGGCTCTTCTGATAAAATTATAGGGCATCCAAGGGTAATTTCGTAGCCCTAACCACTTCCATCAGCCATATCGTGTAATGCAGACAAGCACTATGTGAATGGACAATGAGTTCTGGCCACCCTACTAATGTCACTGTTTACCCTCATTATAAAATGTTTGTGTTCTTTGCACTGCTTTTGCTGTTGCCCTTCTCTGTTAATTCTGGGTTATTATCAGTAATCATCATTCATTGCTTCCCTCTTTGTCTTGGCAAGAAGATGCTTTTCTCCTCCCTTATTTGTTTTCATCTTTTGTGCTCACTTGTTTCTTACTCAGTTATGTAGCACTGCTGCCGGTGGTCAGGAGAATATTCACCCAGGGCATGCCAGGTATAGCTGTGGTGACTTTGTTTGACTACGCACAGAGATCACCTGGTCCTCCTGGGCAGGTTCAGTTAAGCATTCCCCGTGCTTCTCTCTGAGGCTTCAGTCTTCTACTAGCTGCAGCAAGAAAGAAAAGCCAGCTTCCTAATACTGCTCCGTGTCATGGATTGGGTGCCATGAATCACCCAGGCATTGGAACTGCTGTTCTCTTCAGGCTGGTTCCCAGGATTTGTGTAAGAGCCAGAGGAGCTCAGGTTTTATAGAAATGACTCTTCCTCTCTACTCAGCCAGGCTGCACAAAGCCCTGTGGGCAAGGCTTGATGAAGGTTCCAAGTTCTGTCTGGATCATGAAAGACTAAGTACTGGAGTCTTGGAGCGCCACTCAGAAACATATTGTGAATCATACAAATTATCACATGAACGCTTATATCTCACTGCTGTGCTGTCACCCTGAAGCTTACATTTCATTGTTTACCTTCCCCTTTCCTAACTGGAGTTGAAAAGATGCTTATGGGAAGAGATCCTATTTCCTGAAGCTTTTGGCTTCTGTGCAGAGGCAGGCATAAAATTAATTTATTTCTACTGGCATAAGAATGTTAATACTTCTTATATTCAGAGTCTGATGTACTAAAGTACCCAAATATAGAAACTGCTATGAAAACTGAGTGTATTACTGGTTTATTGCATCACAAACTGCCCATGCATGGCATAAATGTCATCAATGACTTATAAATAAATTAGAAGGAGAAGACAGACACATAGAAAATAATCTAAGTACCAGAAAGGAAAAGTCCTCATCCCACAGTCAGATTTGTCTTGGCCATGGATTGTTGTGTGGGTTTTGGCTTTTGGATCTTTTGGGTGTATTTAAAGACAGGGCTTAGTGCGCAATATAAACTTCACCTCTGCCCTTGACTCAGGTGGCAAGTTGTGTGTAATGCCATCTGTAGCATCCTGCACCGTGATGAGATTCATCCTCATATTTTAAATAATGAAATTCTGAGTCCTTCTGTTAGCAAAGATAACCTTCACTATGTAAATCAACGCAGCGGTTATTTTGTTGAGTTTGCCAACAGACAAATAACGCTAATGCATGTGTGAAGTTTCTCAATGTTAACTTTGAAATATAGCTGAGGCCATTTAAATGCCAACACTTTTAAGTCACTAGTCAAAATAAAAACACCCAGCTTGTGTTACTGAAATTTAATTACAAGGAACAGCTGGGCCTGGTTTTGATTTTGACTCTAAGGACCCAGAAAAAGAAACAAGCACATCGGCTCAATAGGCACATGTATACACTGAGTTTCTTGACTTCAGGGAATTAAGCTGAGTCAAGTTATCTACTTATTTTTCATACTGGTCAGGCACAGTTGCTGAAAAATACATTCAGATACCCTCCAAAGGGTATTAAATTGCTCTTTAAGTAGGCAACTGAGGTCAACCAAAAAGAAATTCCAGTCCTCCCTTACACCGTCTCTATCATTTCATCTCTAGACACTGCGCACATCCTGACGTATTTCAGTTCCAGGAGGCAGCAGTTGAGGTTGGTGGCTGTTCCTCATTCATCTACAAGGGATTTGCTCTTTAATGGTGTTCCTGGAAATGCTCCACAGGAAACTGCTTCGATCTCTCCCCGTCTCCTCTCCTTCCATGCAGCCCATTATTGTCTTGCTTTGTTACAAAGTAGAAGAAATGACAGCTTGTGTGAAAACGGCTGTTGCTTCCTTGTTATTGTTGTTTCCATCTGAAACGGCTGGAGCCTCTAATTCAAACTAAAATCATTGCAAATGCCAGTTTTTGCTGCCTTGGGGTCTGGCTGAACAATCATCCCTACAGTTCTGGCTGTCTCCAGTTGTACACTTGAAGGGATCTTAATCAGTTGGGATCTGTCTGCAATGAAACACATGCAGATCCACTGGGGAATGAACTATAGGAAAGAGCAATGACAGTACAACATAAAGGTACAGCTGTCTACCAGGGTTGAAAGTCAATGACATGACCTTTATCTCCTGCCTGTCGCATAAGGAGAAAAAAAGAAAAGTGCACCTGTTCAGCATGAAGGCAAAGGACCCTGTGTTTAGACTCTGTAGGGATTCAAATGAAAGAACTCTCATGTTTTATGCTCAGACCTGGCAGAAGATAACTCCTCCACTTTCAGATATGGACCTATATCAGGTTTAAAGCCTTGGCCCACATCAGTATGTTCAAATCTTTCTGCTTTAAGAGGATGAAATCTGTGAGGAATTACTTTCTGGATCCACAGCTGATTTAAGACGGGTCCCAAATAACAAATTTTCAGAAATGAAAGACTGAAATGTGTGTTTAAAAAAAAAATTGACAAAACCCCCAAACCTCTGCACTTACTTTAAAGCAACAAACTACTAATGCAGAAAGCTTGGTGGAAACATGTGCAATGCAGTGGATCACAGCAAAGAAGTAAAATTGCTGAAAAATTAGAATGAACTCTTTTCCTTGTGAAATCAGCACATCAGCTTTGATTTAAGGGGAGCCACAAAGATTTCTTCTTACTAAGTATCTGGTTCTTCTGCATTGCTAATTAATATTTATCTAAGAAAGAAGGTAACATATGCTAAACCCACTGCCACTATTTATAAGCATGCTCTAGTTGTCTTTGTTCCCGGAGGTACTCAGAAGCTAGGAGCTTTTGCTGGCATGCAGATTTGGACTGCTAATTTAATAAAACACATTATCCATTAATTTGAGTCCTTTTAGGATGTCAGTGTTTACTAGTTGACAGTTTCTTCTGCAGTATGAGAGTTAATTGCAAAATTTAGTTGTCTGTTCTGCTTAGCAAGAGTCTGAGAGATAGATACTTGCAACATGCTGAAACTCTGGAAAGGAGGAAATTTTGAAGACCACAAAGATCTTTCACCAGAAGGGTAGGGCAGCAAGAGTAAAGCTGTAGCAAATGGCTACGCCATCATCTAAATGCCAGAACTTGGCAAGGTCAGGAAGCCCTTTGAGGTAACTGGAATATGTGCAGTTACTCTCAGCAGCACTTTGCAAGGTAACACACAGGTAGCTCACTCTGGTGACAAGTGAGAGTTTCTGTAAACCAATTAAATCCAACGTAATCTGGTCTTGGAGTGAGGCTGTTATGAAACTGTTGGTCCAGGTGCTGCAAAGTGTGAAATCCACACAACCAAAAGCTAATCCAGCCAGCAAAGGCAGTTGGTATAACCACTGCTCTATGTGTAACTCACTCTTTGAGGAAAGAAACAAAATACCCTAAGAAGCAAAAGGCTCAGAAGAACCTTGTTACTTTAAGCATCTGTAAAATAAGAGCCAGTAGTATGTCCCACTGAGTGCAAGCAGAACTGTATTGTCTTACCTGACTTTGAGTAAAATAGCCAAGTGAAACTACAGATCCAGATCAGCATCAACCCAATGATTTGAGGAAGCTGTAGCCAATGCCATTGAAGGATGCGGCATGTTATTTTCTTCCAGTCTTTCATTATCCAAAGAAAACAGACAAGTTTAACAGACAGGTCTCATAGATGTGTGTAAACCAACATTTCTTCATGTCTAATGTATATGTGTATTTCTTGTGGAAGGGAATACTCAGTTGGAAAACAGACGTGATCTTTATGTAGAAATGTAAGTTTTATTTTGCATTAAAAGAAGATATCACCCTTAAAGGTTTCAGATCTTGGGTAGAACTTTCCCAAATAAAGCTTTGGAGGTGTTCTTAAAAAAATACTTGCTTCTGGGCGTAGACTTTAAAATGCTAATATATTTTAAAAAAAATGAGACGTGGTCTTTTCTTCATTTACAAGATCATGTCTGTCTGTGGAAGCAGAATCAAACAGTTTTATTTTGTAGCTTTATGTTTAACTTGTGAATTTTGTGGTTTCCTGTCCTCATTTAGGCTGGGATAGAGTTAATTTTCTTCCCAGCAACTGCTTTATTTTTAGATTTAGTATGACAAAAGTGTTGATAATACACTGATGTTTTTAGTTGTTGCTAAGAAATCAAAGACTTCTTCAGTTTCCCATGTTTTGCAAGCATACAGGTGCACAAGAAGCCAGGAGGAGCATAGCCAGGCAACTGACCTGAGCTGACTGTGACCCAATACTGCATAACATCAAGTTCAGTACAGACATGGGCGAGCAGCCAGTGCTCATTGATCTGCAAATGCTACTCGGGATAGAGTGTACTACTGGTCTTCGGCTCATCACATGATCAGAAATTGTATTGAATTGTGCATCACTTTTTTTTTATGTTATTGATGATGATTATTATTTTCTCTTTGATAAGCTGCCTTTATCTCAACCCACAAGTCTTACTTTACTTCCTGATTCTCATCTGTGTTCCATTGGGGTTGGGGATGAGCAAGTCATTACATGACACTTAGCTGCCAGGTGGTGCTAAACCATGACAGTCCTTTTCATCACCCAAGGCAGGGCTCATATAGCTCAGCTGAAAGAGCATCAGGCTTTTAGTCTGAGGTTGCAGGGTTTGAGCCCCTGATCATGCTCAAAGGGTTGAGACAATGAAAGATTTTACCACAGCAAGTTGAAAAAAAAAATAGTTAGAAGCATTCATTATGTTGGTTTAGTCATCGCTGGTCACAGGGCTGCTTTATGATCTCCAAGTTGTGTGTTATAGTGCCTTACTTGCAAATACAGGAATGGAGCTTTTCTACTTTACCAAATATGAATCAGGTAAAATCTCAGCAGTGCTGATTTCCTACATTAGGGACAGTTTGTCAGTTCGTGCAAAAAGAGTTATTAGTTTCATGTTCTCAAAGAGAACGGTAAGATTTTAGTAATTCCCTTTCCAAAAATCGATGTTTTGTTAGCGTTGCTCAGCGTTTGCCATTTTGATTGCTATTAAGTACACAACATCCTCTGAGACTTTGTCCTCTGAGGAGCTGCAAAAGACAGGTCAGTCAGACATTGACAGCCTAATATTATCTGGCTGAAACAGAATGAGGGGAGATATACCTGGGACCTGATAATTGTGTGTGCTCCTTTGCTTGGATTTCTCACATGAAAATCCTTAGAGCATTTTTTAGATATTCTCCTGTACTACATGGAGAGAGACCTTTAGACTTGTTTTGGAGATTGTTAGCATACTTTAAAATCACCTGATGTCTTCCCTCTACTTCATTCCTGGTTTTGGAGCCAATAGTGCTTTCATTTACAAGGGTCACGTTGATGATTTTCAACCCCTTTGACTTTCATTGATGTATCAGCAGTTTCCATTGAATTGCCTATCAGATTTACCAAAGACCAGAGAAATGAAGAAATGCATTACTTGGATGTGTAATCATAAGCATATTTAATGTGACCTTGAAATGGGAGGGTTGTATGGAATAGCTCTTTTGGTGAAGTATCTGCAATTTTTATGTATTTGAAGCTAAAGGGCACAATTTTACTCTCCACAATTTAAAGAATGTTTAGTGGGCGCAGCCAGATTAAGGAAAACAGTAGGGGAATTTGAGGATATTTATTCAGCTGCTTTAGATAATTTAAGTCTTTGCATCTTGACAGCAGAAGATTATACAAGCAGTATCTTCGCTAAATTATACAATATTCAGGTGGAGGTGATTTGCAAATATATGTATCTCGGTAGGAAAAGTTTGTGTGGGTTACTCTGAAAGCCAAGAATGTGAAAGTATAGAAGATGAACAACAAATGACCTCAGGGACCAAAACCCAATTTTGACAAAATCGGGACCAAATCTTGCTATCATTTAAGTAATATAACTATGTACATTTGCAGTTAAATTCCACCTACACTACTTAGTTACATACTGGATAGTGGGTTTTGAGTGTTTGAAACTTACTTAAGAATTTAAGCATCCATATATTGCAGGCAGAAAAAAGTTAGAGATAATGGCAATATCTTAACAGACAAATTTTTTAAGCTGGAAACAAACTGAACTTGGCATGACTAGGGTGAGATTGCTAGGAACTGATATAACAAATGGAAAGAAAAAAAGACTAATACTAGAGGTCATACGTAACTAGGTGTAGTGGTTTTAGTTTACCTTCCTGGTAACTAAGGTCATAACTAAGGAAGTATTCCATCTTATTTCTTTACATAAACAAAGATATAAAGAGGGAAGTCGGAAGTCAGTGGGGCATCCTTCTTCCGGGAGGGCTGGAGGGTAGAGAAACTCCTTGTGGTCGCTCTGCTATGGGAGTGGGCCGAGGCATAGACCTGCTGATTACCCAGTCGGGAGGAAGGGGTCTTGAGATTCCGGAAACAACAATTTTTTGGATAAGAGCGAAGTGAAAACTTGTTGTTTTTCTTTTTTTTCTCTCTCTCTCTTTCTCTCTCGCTATATAAAAACACTGCTTTAGTCCTACTGGAGTTTGAGTTCATGGTTGTTTTTTTGTTCCCCTCTCTTTCTTCCCCCCCCCTCCCCTCCGTGGTCGGAAGGGGTCTTGGGGCCTCTGTCCCGGGCCCTTTGGGAAATTGGCATTGGGCCAATTTCAACCAGTCATACTAGGCTAGAGAAAATTATGCTTGAAGAGTCTTGGATAAACACAAAGTCCCTGACCAATACATCTAACATTTATCTATAACCCTCATCTGTGCACAGGAGAAAGAAAATTATTAGGTAGTCCTATGATAGTATCCTTCCCCATTTATCCAAGAGAGGGGCTGCTAGGGACCTAAGTTACTCACTTCTGTGATAAGAAGGTCACCATAGTTTAATGTTGTTGTAACTATATAGCAGAAATCAAAAGCTAAGTAGACATGATTCTTCAAGGAGGAAATCCTTTTATTCATTATAAAATATTCAGAGATCGATGCAGACAATATTAATAACGTAAGCATGAAATGTAATGTATTTAGTAGTGAAAAATCGTAGTGGCAAAGAGTCCTGGGGAAAGCAATATAAGGCTAGCATAGCAGAATGATATAACAGAATGGCCGCCTGCATGTATCTACAACCCATTCTAAGAAATAAGAGCTGTCTGTATACAGAATGAAGGTAAAAGTTGGGGAAATACATCTAACCATCTAAGGCTTCTTGCAAGCAATAGTTAAGATTTTTAAAGACCCAAGGAGTATTAGGCACTTCTACCATAACCATAGACCACACAATTTCACCAACCTTACTCTGACTCAAGAGTTTGTGACTGGAGTGAGAATCAGGCCACAGAGAAGACAGACAGTCAATATACTTCATCAGCCCATCTGAGATAGCTGGAAGAAAAGCAGAGAAATAAATCCTGAGGGAAAGGAGAGGTCTGCCAATATAGTTCTCTATAGCCTGCAATCAAGCTTCCCTCTTAACCTCCTTCCACAGGTAAAATAGACTCGCTGTCTTCAACTCTTTGTATGTCCATTCCTACTTTTTGTAATACTTTACTTCTCTGTCTCATTAGTTCTTCCTACACCATTCTCCTACATTTCCCTTACATTACTTGAAGTTAGTGTAATAAGCCTGAAAGATACATAGATAAGTATCAGATGTGTAAGATATACACCTATATCATTATATAGAGACTTTATATATGTTGATACATATATAATGGAATTATAGGCATACATATTCACGTATATGTGTGAGATATATATATATATATATATATGCATAAGGGGGAGAGAATCAGTTGTTCATGACAATAGTGGTTAGTATAATTAATGGGAAATTATAGTCAGGAAGTTTCTTACAATGCATTTGGAAAACTTTTTAGTTTACCTTTGGAACACTAAAGCTCTTACACTGTCTTGCTTATTGGAGGAACAGAAAACAGAACTAGTATAAAATTGGAGCTGCACATTTTATTTTAAAATATACATACATATCACAGTTGTTCACTAGTAAACTGCAGACATACTCCACCATTTTATAAACAAATCAGTGCAAGCAAGGTATGGGGCAATTTCAAAGAGAAGTTGCATCTATATCTGCTGCATTGCTGAGGCAAAGCCACAGGCTGACCTGACCTTGTGCTGGCACAGGTATGCTCCTCAGGGGAGGTCACGCTGGATGACTTCCAGAGGATCCTTCTTCAGCCAGCATTTCTATGTTCCTTTGCATTAATGCAGCAAGGACTTCTGGATGTAGCCATGAGGGATTAATAAATAGTAATGAATGAATTTTTGAAAAGTATCTTTAGCTATTAAGGCAATGAAGATTTTGTCGCCTTGATATAGACTTGCCACTTTAAGCACAGTATATAGGTGGGAGTGAGGAGTATCACCACCTGGGTTAAAGTCCCAGCAGGATCTGGATCCTGCCTTGTCATGCACTGCCCAGCACCATATGGTAACAGAATAAGGGTATCACGATTCTGTCAGTGTGCTGTTTGGCTTTCAGAATGAATTGCTGTAAAATCACAGGAATTAGAGAAAACAGAGAAGAAACAGAGAAAACAGACTAAAGAGGGAAGAGAGATGAGGGATTTCAGGAATATGGAAGAGCCCAGCAGAGAACAGGAAATAGCAGAATTTCACAAGTCTGAGTGTGGTTAAAGGGGAGATACAATGTGCTAGAAAGCAAAATTGGTAGATTAAAGCTAATCTATTTAGATTATTGACCAAGGCAAAGTTTTGCCTTAGTGCATATGAAAGCAAAGCATTATAATTCTGTTACTATTGTTGTTCCTATTATTTATCCAGTACAACTCAATAAGACTATTTTGTGCTAGAAAACCTCTGTCGATCCTATGATCT
The DNA here is from genome assembly GCA_013389865.1 of Piaya cayana. Taxonomy (NCBI): domain Eukaryota; kingdom Metazoa; phylum Chordata; class Aves; order Cuculiformes; family Coccyzidae; genus Piaya; species Piaya cayana. Next base: position 393,062 of record WAAB01018448.1, on the reverse strand, counting down.
TCATAAGAATTTTCATTTAGCAGGAACATTCAGTGGCTTCTTTTCTAACTTTTTTTTTTCATGCTAATAGAGTATTTGCATGACAGGACAGCTCTTGCTAATATAAAGATTTAATAAAAGGTTCAATTGCAGAGGCGTTTTTCTGAAAAGCAGAAGGATATTTATTCATGCTTCAAATAGCCATGAAGAATGTTAAATGAAAAGGTCTGTAGTTTGAGATTAATGTTGGATTTAAAGGACACCTGACCACTTCAGCAGAAGTGAGTTTCTAACAATCAGAGCAAAGAATAGGGAATTACTTCATTTGTAGCAGACAAGTAAAAAACCTGAGTATTTGGTAAGCTTGGAAATTAGCCTGTAGTAACGCATTTAAGTTCAGCTTCTCTCTGATAACCACTTCTGTGATGGCTGACATGATTGTATGGTGCAAAATACATTTTTGTGGTACGGAAGTCTCAGTGAAATCCCAAACCTGTTCAACCAATGTGCTCCCTCATTAGTGAGAATAAAAGACTCACAATCTCTCTCTGGTAAGAGGAACTGGGGGGGGTCAACATTCAGCCGTCAACACATGTGAAGAACCTGGCCTGTGCTGATGAGCGCTGTTAAAAGCATTACAGCCTGTGCCAGGGCAGGATGGAGTATTTGGTGCTACACATCTCTCTGCTGCAGTAAAAACAGGGAGGCTGCCTTAGCCTTGTTGCCTCTGCAACTAAATATTTGCAGCATATGTTAGATTTTCTCTGTAAAAATGTCTCTTTTGTCAAAATGGTATAAAGCATCCTAATGTAAATGAGATTCAAACCCATATTGCACACTACAGTTAATGCTAATTTATTACAAAAGAAAGCACCACTATTCAACACTGTGTTAATGAAATGGTGAGACATATCCATCTTGAAAACACTGTGGAGAAAGGATGCTGAAGCAATTGATTAGGAAACAAGGAAAATTAAGAAGATGTATTTTTCATAAACCAACATTAAAAATGGGCAGTAGGCCATGGCTGCAGCTCTACAAAATCCAGATTTACTCCTCATCAAGGAAAAAGGGTATGCTCTATTTTTTGTCACCTAAGTTGGCACCAGAAGAGTCATTTAGTCAATCATAATTAGGTTTACCTAGATCTATATAGGAAAGGAAAACAAAACTGCAGAACCTCACTAGTGTGAGTTATAGAAACATGGTATTTTACCCTGCAAATTGTCAACATTTTATTTTGTTTGCCAATTGTCATTCTGTTCTCCATTGCTTTTGCAATGCCGGTTGCAAAATCCAGGCTTATTTTTATTTAATGTAATACTTCTATGTCGTAGTGGCAGTCATGGATATTATGTAGTCAGAACTATGCCTGTAAGATCAGTCAAAAGTAGGAAGTCATATTGCACAGCACTTGAGATTTATCTAGCTGATAATAATGCAGTTACTTATAAAAGAATGTATGGAAATAAAGACATTTCTTACTGTGTTTTGTTTTGCTTTAGTTTGTTTTTCTTATACCAGAAAATTCAGTGACAAAGCCAGCCACCAATAAGGCAGTGGCAGCTTTAAGTATCTGGATATTTCTGTTAACTTGAAACAGACAGAAAATTCTTTAAACCTTTTAATAATCTTAAAAATCAGAATTCCTCTCGTAAGGAAAATTGTCAGCATTATAAGTCAGTGTTTTTTTTAATCAAACTGTTGATTTGTTTCTTTTCAAACTTTTTAAGTAAAAGGATCTGGCACACTGCTCAGACATCTAGTGTTTTGTCAATATGTGCTGCTTTGAGACCCTTGTCTCTCAGAACAGAAAACTGAGCAGATTTCTTCCCACGTGATTAGGAACAACTGCAAATCTGCACCCTCTTCTCGTTTCCTCCATTTAACCATGTGCTGTTTTGCTGAAAACTCTTGCCTCTCCCAGTTGTCACATCGACAGTTTCATCTGAGCGGCAGTCTCCTTGTTTCAGCTTTCAGATGTATCTTTCATTCTTTTTCCTCACTGTCTTTTTTTGCAGTCACTCTATTGCTTTTATCAAAGGTATCCTTGGCACATGCCTATGATGTTCTTGCACTTTGCATCCTCTTCTGTCACTGCATCGTTTCTCTCCATGTTCTTTCATCTACACACTCAGAAATCAATCAGCACTGATTACCCACTACATCTACAGGGGGTTCAGAGCTGCGGTTTTGAAAGAAAAATTGTGTAGGAATTCAGACTTCAAAGGGGGTCTCATTCTGTTGGATCAATTTGGACTGAGAACATTGGAGTAACTTACTGTTCTCTGAAATGACTGCTCCCACCAGTCAATAGCTGAATGGCTCAGACCTTGCAGAACACATTTCATTTCAAACTAGTAAAATGCCTACTTTGTCCTCTCTGGAAAAAAATGGTATCAACAAAAGCAAGGGAGAGCTGTTGTTATTTTAATTATTGTTATTGCTGGCAAATAAAGCACTGGAGAAATGTAAAGGTTTGTGTTCACAATCTGGCATATTCAAATAACGCAGATGCTATCACAGAAAATTATTTAAATGCATAATCAGCCTGTAGCCACAAAATAATAAGATGTTAAGCAAAGGAATCTTTGGGGTCACATTGATTTATTTAACAGTTGATGCATTTCATATGATCACAGCAAGCAAACAGAATTGATTTGGAGCTGCTATTTATGGAGATCAGCTCACCAGGACTTGTAACCATTAAGTCCCCTGGAAGACTGTCTCACACTGTATTACTGATGCACAACGTGGACTGTGGTTATTTACCCTGTCCATGGCACCAAGAGATCAGTACCACTATGCTTTTTTGGTTTCTTTGCTCCCTGTCAGCGAATCATATAAGAGTTTCTCATGGGGAATCTGGCTTGATTCAGGAGAAATAAAAATGCAGGGAGTGAGGGAACTGAGGAAAGCAAAGTTTGAGAAGAGTGAAAATTAAAGTCTGGAGGAGGTGAAAGCAGAGCACTGGTGCATGGTGTTTTCAGCCCATACTAATGCTTAGGAACTCACACGTCATTAATGGGAGATATATTTAAAAAGCAAAGACAACTTTTAGTGTTTAGTTCTGTCAGATAATTTTAGAGCCTTCTTTAGAGTTTTCAGCTTGTCATTAAACACACAAATCTGAAAAAAATATTTTATGTACAGCAGAAAAAGTGTGCCTGGTATGCTATATTGTCTTGCATTTGAAACCTCGCCATCGGAGAGATATTATAATAGGATGTGTTGCTTGTCTAACTTGGGAAAAGGATGATCTAGGCTTGTTCTTGTGAGCTGTGTGCTATGCCAGAAAATGCTATAATATCCAGGAGAAGCATTTAAAAAAACACATTCTTTGAATTGCAGTTTGCAAAAACAACAGTTGGTGGCACTTTGAAACAATTTTTATTTCTAAAGGTGCATTTGCTCATTGTAGGTTTGTAGAGGATTACATTAAAATACTAAATAACAAGTCTACAGCGATTCAAATTATAGTAACAATACAGAACTTATCGACTGTCTTCTGCATGGTACCTAGCGTGCCTAAAGTAAATCTGAAGATCTGCATTTGTAAAAACAAGGGAAAGTGCTTAGGGAGATTAATTCTCCTTAAAAAATGTCAGAGGGAAATTACCAGAAGAGACAGTAATGGCAAAGGCAGCAGGGGAAGTCACTGAAAACTGCACAGTTTACTCCAGACTGCAGAGGCAGCGAGGTCTGCCAGTGCCCTGTCACGNAAGTCACTGAAAACTGCACAGTTTCCTCCAGACTGCAGAGGCAGTTTACTCCAGACAGCGAGGTCACATTTCTGTGGAGAGCCTGCCTTCACTGAGTTTACATTTTGAAGAGGTTTTTTGTTGTTGTTGTTCTTTTTTATAATCACTATCCACTAGGCAAGCAGATATTTCTCAGGATTTTGATCACCAAGAAATGTGAAGGAGAAGGCAGCCATTCCAGAAGAATTCCATGGTCATTCCAGAAGAATCAAGCATTTATCCATAGCGTTTCATACAATCAAGTGCAATTACACCACCTGCACAGGAACTGCAGTGTGTCTGATATCACAGAGGGAAATCAGGGCATTACTGGAGAAAACTGATGGTTTGAAAGATACTCTCTCTATGGTATCACATACCTTGTCTGAATACATGACATTTAACGTAGCTGACAAGCAAAACCTCTTTCCTTAGAACCTTTCCTATGAGCCTTTCCTCCACAAGCCAGTTTCTTTTGGGCCATTTAAGTTCCAGAAGAAACACATCATCTCTTTATCACAAAGAAAGCCCTGAATACCAACAGGACTTGCTGCATTAGCTGCAGCTGTTTGTTCAAAGGACTGGAAGATCAGACCACAGCTAGTGCTTGGCAGCCTTTACAGCTTGGCCAAAGGAGCTTCAGTGCCTTATGTTCTGTCTCCAGTTCTTGCATATTGGAAATGAGAAGTCTAAGTCAACAGAGGATGATAAATCTGGAACCACTGTTGGGCTGTGGTCCTCCCCATCATCCTAAGGATCAGTTGCAAATGATTCCTGTTTGCCGTCTTGGTCCTGAATATGTTAGTCTTGACAGTATAATCCATAAGTGATTCTTATTTAGCTTTCTAAATTACATATTTTGTGGTTATTAATAGTTCTTTATATTAGCCAGTTTGTCTTCTGAGGCAAAATGTTTCCCTGAGCTTCAGACAAATGTTGCTTGATGTTCTTGCCTGGGAATATTTTCCTGCTTTCCTATTTAATTCCATGGGGCTGTTTGCACTGAGGGGAGAGCTTGACATATCCAGTATGATAAAGCAGTCCTCCTTGTTGTGAACAGTAACGCTGCCTGGCATTCAAAATTTTCCCTAATGTGCTGCTGGGTTTGGTGCATCTGTGAGCTAAATACTGATTCGAATCGTGTCATCATTCTGCTCCGACAGTCGTATTTGTAACCGTCATTACCCACAATTTCTGACCTGCTAACCACTCCTGTAGACTGTTTTGGGTTTTTTTAAAATAATTCAACCTGTTATTAATACTAGCTCTGAAGTGCCTGTTCTGAATAGGAGTACATCAGTGCCTTCCAAGGCTTTCTTTGCAACTCTAGTCTGGGAGCCAATTCTTCCCCTGCTCCCTCAAAGTCAAGTTTTGCGATCCCTCAGCGATACGCCCTGCTCCACTGGGTGCCTATTCTCAGAAATGCATCAGGTGGACCAAAAATACCAAAATTCTCTGATATTTTCCACAATCTCTGTACTCTCAAGAGAAAAGAGGCAATGCATTTTAGTGCTCCATCACTCCCTGAAAACACCCGAGTTGCCTGTGCTGCCAGTGAAGAGGAAGAGGTACCTCTGTTTGGTGTATGAGAATGCCCTCTGTAGCATTTGAAAAGCACTATTCTCTTTCCACTGACTATAAAGCTCCCTTTATAGGGAATACATGTCATTATATTAAACGGACTGGATCACTCTCACCCTCCTATATTCCTTCTTTCACTTTGTCTCTTCCCTTCTGATTGTTACTTCCTCCCCAGGCCAGGTGCCAAAAAGGCTGGCGAGTCAGTATCTCAGCTATCAGCTTAAATTGTCAAACCAGCTTCCACTCCTTTCATTTCAGAGAGCACTGTAATTGAAATTCCTCTTATTTTAGGCAGCGGTAGTATTTTAAACTCAGAACTATGTAAAGAATTGGCGATAGCACTGAACTGCTTAGCTGCAAAGGGGTGGTTACAGACCAAGTGAGGAAATGTTTGCATAAATCCTATGTAGGCAGATTCTCACCTAGTAAAAGCTGGCGTTTCTGCCAAAATTCAGAATCTCTCTGGCATTCACCACAAGACAATTGTCAGACTTGATTGGTCCAGCAGGGAAAGGCTTTTGCTTTCATTTCTGTGCATTTGATGTCAGCATATTTCCCTGACAGTGATGTGAGGGGTGATGAGATTAATTCATTGACCGTGGAGATGCCTACGCAGGGAGTGTCTTTCCTTCTTCGGCAAAGGTGAGTGGCAGTAGCTCCCAGGGAGTATGGTTGACATTGTGCTCAGTTTTTATGAAGTTCCCAGCTGCATGGGCTGGTGCTTCTTAAGCATTTCAGGTGGCAGGATGGGTAGTTCAGGTTTACCTTGAAAGCCGGAGCTCTGGGATGTGAAATCTGGGAGGTATCCCAGCTGGAGAGGCTTAGCTTGAATTATGCCTTATGCCACGTTTCTCTCATTTTCTTTTTTAATTTACTTTTTTTTTTTTTAATCAACAAGGCTGAAACCCAGCAATTTTAGGCACACAATAGTCCCAAATACCTGTTTGACACTTTGGTAATTAGGTAAAAAGTAAAACATGATTCTGCATTTACTAAAGCAGAGAAATTTGGTTAACTTTGTGTTCACTTCTGCTGTGCCTATTTTGTCAAGTATTATGGGGCAATAGCAGGAGAGGGGACAGAATATAGATTATAATATTTCTATATGGACCTTGCTGGTCTTGTTCATGGCTTGCTTCCAGACGTTTGAATTTTCAAACTATGAGACTGCAGTGGAAGATTTGCTTGATTTTGTTCTAAAGGTGGAGAATTATAAAGAAAATAGGACTTCAGTGAGGCATTCTTCAGCCCTTAAAATGTTTTCATTTGTCAGTTGTTATCAACTCTTCAAAAATAATCATGAGCAGGAAGCCTAAAGATGAGTCATAAAGAGTAATGCTGACTGGACACAAAGATGGGACTGGTTCGCTCCAGGTAACTTGAGCGATGGTGTGCAGTCTGAAGTATTGCCATGGGGAACAAAGAGGTGCAACGTTATCCATGAACACTAAGTGTAGTCTTATATGAAGGCTGACTGGGGAGCTGCTAACTTGAACAAGGATTACTTATACTATGCTAAATGTGTAAATTAAATTTTAAATGGAGTGAGGAGAATGAAATGTGGTATCTTTTGATTTGTTAATAGAGAAATCCTTCACAGCATGTCTCATAAACACCATAGTAAGTGTCACTAAGCACTACAGATAAAAGGGAAAATAGAATTTTCCTTTGGGAGATGGAGTGTATTGGGCAATTGAATGTCTCCTGCATGGGAAACCTCTCACACAGAATCAGTATTGACTGGTTTGTTCGGCTTCAGTATGAGAACATTTCTCAACATTCACATTTTCTGCAGAACTGATACTTGAATTTCTCAGCTCTCTCCTTAACTGCTGTGTTCTCTGGCTGAAAATATCTATTTAAGCTCTTTGTTGCATCCTCCCAGCAACCTCCTCTGACGCACATCTCCCTGCCCAGGTGATACCAGAGATCTGTTTAGCTTTGCAGATACATGAATGAAATACAGACTTATGTTTCCATTTTAATATGAATTCAGCTGCCAAGGCCAGCATCGTCATTACCCCACTTTAGCATGCATGGATGCTTAATCCATTATTTATGGGCTAATTTCTGCCAATGACTATCTGTACGTCATCGGCAGAAATTTGCCTGCATGCTCCTTCAGAAATAGGTTGTCACTACTTAACATGACCTAGCCTGCTATAATACTATTGGTATATGTATACAGTACAACTCAAAAAGAAAGGTAACACCATATGTTATCATCGTGACTCTGAAAGTGTTAAAAATTGACTTATGAGGTGATATGTTTCTATCACTTGCTGTTTGGGAGCCTGTTTTAACTGCTTGTTAATGATAAGGAACCAGCCCCTAATGTCCTGCACAAAGAAATAGTATCTTATTCCTATAGGTGGTTACTCATTTAAAAACTAGGAAAGCTTCTTCCAAAACAGAATGCTATATATATAATGTGTAGTCCTAGCCTTAGAAAACATGCTTACAGGTCCTTATCTGCAAAATATTTCCTACATAGAGGTGCAGTGGCCCTGTCATTGAGGGCTGATCAAGCAAGTAAACCGTTGCATGATGTCTAATTGTCTTTTGTCTATCCAAAACCACAACAAGCAAACAAATAAGTTATTTGTATAGAAGGCAGTTCTTTTTTTAAAAAAACAAACCTAAAACAGATTAACAATTTAATCTGTTAACCCTGTTGAGGTTAAAAAAAACCCTAAAAAAAGCTTTTAATGTCTCCAAGCAGGCACAGGCTTTTGCAGCCACTGTCTAGATTTTTTATTTCGCTTGTCTTCCTGGGGGAGACAGTCAGTCAAAAATGGGATCAATGACTTTCATCAATACCTCACCCAATATTGTGAAAGATCATATATCATTGTTTCCAAGCACTAGGGTAATTCACAGACAATCCTTGTATTGGAGTTGTGCCCAGAGGATTTGAGTTAGAAGGGAATACCACTCTGTTGGGCAGGCACAATATAAAATAGTCCACGCTTACCATTGAAATAGGAACGAGCTGTGACAGCAGTAAAACGCAGGCAGCAAAGGCTTGTGAGGGAAAGGGTAAGTGAAAATAATGGCAGAGTAAGGCACTGCCTTTGAGCCACTGTTCTCTTAGGCTGAGAAATGTCTGTACAGAGCAGCTCATTAAAAGACTGTAGCTTTTTCTAGCAACAAAAGCAATAAGTAGATTTTTCAGAGGAGCTGGTGCCTGAATATTTCTGAAAATATCCCCATAACATGACTGCAGGACCCATGAGCTACTGACTGCTACTGAAAACTCAGCTTTTGCTTGGCTTGGAAGCTTAACTCATCCGGAGGTCTGTGTTTTGGTGTGCCTGTTTGCAGTGTGAGTCTGTGCACATTCCTCCTCCGTGTCCATTACCAGACCCTGTCGTGCCCTAAATGTGGGAATTACTGATGTCATCAAAGGTTAATAGCTGAAGAAATAATTTCATTTGTAAGTACCCCCAGCTGACAGGCTGTTAATCACATCCTAGGAGAGCTTCCCAGCTTGTATTTTTGAAGATGCAAGGAAACAATGTTATTGCTTGGTATTTTCTTTGCAGTACTGTCTAATGAGAGTGGGCATCTTGCTGTTTCATATAGTATCCAGATATGACAGCACCTGTCTTGAAGTGTTACTCTGTTTTGGTACACTTTTTTTCAGGAAAATGAAATACATTTATTATATTCCACATATACAGAAAACTCTGATGTTTGATTAGGTTATTAAATTGACTCGTGCTCAAAGGGAAAACAAAATATTCATATGCAAGTGAAGATAAAAAATGAAATTAAATATAGCTTCACAGAATGGGATGGATTTCAGGGGCTGTGAAATCAGAGCTCAAAAGGAAACATTGCCACCTAAATATTTTATTAATAATTATAATTGCTTTAAGCATAGCATAACTGGGCTAGTGACGCTTGTTGTTTTGCTTTAGCAACACATTTAATTTCTCAGTTGTATATTGACAAATGTTGCTTTCAGAGAAGTCAACATGAGAATAGCATCAGGAAGGAATCTGAACTAATACAGTCCCTCTCATCAAGTGCCATGAAATGTTTATTAGCTGTTTCAGCCACTGTGTGCAAGGATATTCATCTGTCTGTCACTGGAATGTAGATACACCACAGGATAGATAATGAAACTGTTTGGGTTGCCCTGTTTCCGAATTCCTCAGTAAACATTTCCTCTCAAAAAATGGAGAAACCTTCTGTAATGCACCTTATGTGACAGTAGCATCATCCAAATTTGGAATATACAGTTATGAATTATTGACCATTCTTGACCATTCTGAAATATTGAAATATACCCCATAAGCATACATGTAACCAATTTTCTTCAATTAGTGTGAGATGCTGTCAAAGCAACACCAAGTCTTCTGCACACATCACAAGATTTATATCTTTCTTTATGTTTATTGTGGGTAAACAGATCCATGATATCCTGCAGAGAAAGAATTATGGTGGCAAATCCATCAGCTGCTTGGCTTACAGGCATAGCTATATTTCAACGATAATATAAGATGAGCTGGACTTATTTCTGCTTGAAATCTACAAATAAAAAATAGATGTAGAAAAAAGCAGATGTTGGAACATACTTGGGGTTTTGTACAGCTGTTTCATGCTGAGGACTGCACCATGAAAATAATCTAAATATTCTTAATTCAAATACTATTCATAATTTTGAGACTAAAAACCTTAACTTGAGTAAGTTTTACAAAGCACAAATTTTACACTAAAAGCCAATCTTGGAAAACTATACTAGGGAATACTAGACTAGATTGTGATTCCTGTATTCACAGGAAAATTGATTGGATTCACTCAATTATTTGAAGAGCAAAGTAGTTCTTAATCCAATAACAGCCAACCTGAGGAACACAGATCCTGACCCACTTGGAGACTTAACAATACAGGATTTGCTATTCCAGAGAAACTCTTCTTCACTGTTCATTTGTTCTACCACCACTAAACATGCTATTAGCACATAAACAGAGAAACCAGACCTTGACAATATTCAGTTGATTGAGAAGAAGAAAAATGTCAGAGACTGTGATCTGACCATACTTTGTGCCAAATGTTTCATATTTTTATGTAACACCTAAGAAACCTTGTCCAAAATACAAGTTCTACAGTGTAACTATTATAAAAACCTTTAGGAAAGGTCTTGATTTCAAAATAAGTTACTGGAAGCCTGAATCTGTATCCCAACCCTAATCCAAGATGCTGACTCAAGTGAACATTTTGAGTTCTTATTTTGTCAATATGCACCTTCTAAGACATGGAGATCAATGTTGCAAATAAGAATCCAGCTGTTTTTTCAAGGCTATGTAATCCCAAACTGATGTTTGCATAATTCAGCAACTTTAAAAAGAAAGTTATTAAATATTTCTAGCTATGAAAAAATCCTTATGTACCACAACTCTGAGTTCCCTAAGTAAATTTTGCCACAAATATAATATTATATATTTCTTGAGAAAATTCTTCACCATTGCACCAATGTGTTGTCTGAGGGGATTTTGTCTGAGGAAGTTAGAGGTAGCAACTTTTTATTTAATCATGAAAAATTTATTGCAACGTTAACTACAAAGAGCCCACTTCTACTCCATAACTATTAAAATGCAGGAAGTCACCTATTCAATAATGCAGAATTGTTATGTATTAAAAATTTAAATCTATAAATATTAATAGAACATAGGTCAGTCTTTTAACCAACAGTGGTAGTTGTACACACAGCGATTGCTGTAAACCTTAAGGGTTGTCCATTTGTTGTGGTATAGAGCAAAACAGGCATGTTAAAAAGTAGTTGTATGATAAAGGGAATTTTGATCCTTTTTTCAAGGATAAGGATTCAGGATATGAGAAGGAAACTCCTGGCTTATTGCAGTCTGGACGTTCACGTCTCCAGAAATGGGGAAGCTGAGTGGGTTGTGAGAGGGCTTGCAGTGATGCTCATAAGCATAAAGCAAACCCCAAGTACTGGAAAGCTACAGCTAGATCCTCAGCAGTGATTCCTCTTAGATGTGTCAGCATTTTCTGGATGCAGGTGGCATCAGCCTTATTTCTGGCTAGAAAAAAAACCACAGGATCTTTTTGTAGTAGAGACAGGTGGCCTTTCGCAGCCTGAACCAAATTCATATCCCTTGAGCACTCTCCAGTTCAGTCAGGGTAGCTAGTTGGCTACATTTGTGAGTGGTGGCGTATGTGGGAGACATGCATGTGATTTGACAGCAGACAGGAGTTAGGACAGCATGCATAGACAGATCCATCATGGCTGTATCTACAGAAATATGTTTCCTTCTTCACTTGCTGCTCACCCAGTTAGCCACTCTGGGAAACCACTAAAACATGACCATGCTCTTACACAGACATTTTTGTGTTTGGCACACTGATGGCTATTTAGCCATGGGTTACAAAAACTGTGTAATACTTCAAATGTAGTCAGAGACAAATGTCTGCTGTGCACAACTGAAGGGTGAGTTGTGGGTGCCTGGTTGTCCTCTCCAGCTCCCTGAGACAGGTGCGCTGCCAGAAGGCATAGGGGGGATGTGTATTTGCCTGTAATGTGCATCTGTCAAGTCACCTGCCTGGGCTTTATGGTTGGAACATAGTCAACAGCTGGTTTACGCTCTATTTTCCATCTCTGTAGAACTGGGCACACTTGTTTAGAAGAATCAGTTATTGAGAAGGAACCGGGGATAAGGCAGGACATGTCCCTGTTATGATGTCAGGTGGGAATTTACGGTACAACTCTGAGGTCGGAGATGCTGAGAACCATAGCCTGTGCCCCTGGCTGTGTCCATGCACTTTGAACTTCATTCTCCTGAAGGATCAACATTCTCAAGCCTGTGTGTTACTTGGATTAGGAGTATGTGAAAGTGCCCATGAGCATAAACAGGAATGGACTGCAGAAAGGGGTCAGGATCTCATACTCTCCTTAGAAAACTTTCCCTGTTGCCACTGCCAGAAACAGAAACAGAAATAGGAATAGACAAACTTCTGATCCGTTTAAGGAGGGCATCTCTTCTGTTCCTGTGACTATTTCCATCCTAGGCCTGTTCCAAGATATTCGTCCCCCAGCTTTGTAAGAATATAAATGCAAGACCAGGAGTATCTTGCTGCAGTTTTAAGTAGTTGCTTTATCTGGGAAATGTTTCCTGGGTGTCCAGCTCTGCCTGTCTTTCTCAGAAAGTCCACCAATAGAAATGCCTCTGGGTGGAAACATTGAAAGGAGATAAAGGCAAGGAAAGAATCAAGGCAGATTTGCCACAGCCATAGGAAACCTTCAGAGTTGCTGAGAGTCTGTTGACATATGGTGATATTGCTTGGGACTGAATGTTAGTCTGGGCAAGGCTACATATCCACGTTGCAAAGGATGAGGAACATTCTGAAGACCTTGGAGAAGGAGGAAAGATATCAGCCTTTGATACCCTTGTTAAGGAAGGGTATGAGGAGGACACTGACATTCTGGAGAGAGCAATTGTGCTCCCTAAGCCAAGGCAAACAGCATAAGCTATGAGGCAAGACCCACTGAACAAAAGGAAGGAATCTCAGGTAGATGCTGATAAAACCTTTATGAACTGCTCTGCAAGCTGTTCCTCTGGCCCTGCTCATTGATGAAGCTGTCAGCTCCTTGATGAAGGCATCAGTGGTCACAGGACCCCTGCCCTGGCCTCTCTGGTCTTTCTGAGAAATGCACCAGGCAGAGTCACTTCATCCATATTCAGCAACATTTGCTGTGCTGAGACTGTTTTCTACCACACTGATAGCTCACATGAGGCCTTCAGATCTCCACACTTTGAGAAGGACTTTATGAAGTTTCCTATGCTTGAATTTGCTGAACTGGCTTGAAACAACTCTGGTTTATTTAATATGTTTAGGAATAACTCTAAAACATCTGCATGGAGTTTTCTAATTGCTGTTTGTCCAGCTCATGTCTCCTGTTGAAACTGTCTGTCTTGTTCCTTATCAGGGCCTATAGCTGATGTATTGTTCAGAGTCATCTCCTCCACATCTGCTGAAAGCTCAAACTTTATTGGAAAAACAGGAGAAATGGGCAAGGGAAAAGTTTGTTTGGGGTTTGATTGTTTGTTTGTTCATTTGGGGTTTTGTTTGTTTGTTTGTTTCTTTGTTTTATCATTCTTACAAAGTCCAAGGCTGGTGCATGAACAGTTAAGAGAGAAACTTGTCCACACAGGAAGAAACGCAGAACACCAGGATATCGTCAGGAAAGTCACCAGAGATTTCTCAACTAGCCACACAGGTAAGCAGTAAATCATGATGACAATGAACAGCTAGATGTGACTTCCATTCACTTTGAAGCTTTCATTCCAAAGTGAGGAGACCTTACATGATCCATCCATGTGCTTCAAAGCATGATTTGATGTTAGGGCTTAATTCGATTTTAGACAAATGAGAGTCTCATGTAGTTTCACAAGGCCAGTGGAATGAGGAAAATACAAACTTGATGGAGAAAATATTCAGTCCATGTGTTTCGAAATTGGAAACATTGGCTTGAAATTGAATGTTTGTTAGGCAATCTGGGCTTGTTTAGAAAGATTGTATTTAGTTACCAGAGTCTGAAAGTGAAAAGCAATTTCATAGCTCTATGTTTGTCCTAAACTTCATCTGCGTTTCTAAGGGCTCTTGAAACTCTATTTTGGAGAATGCTTTCTACTTTTAACAGTGTGACAGCTGATATTGATGGCTGATATTAGCATAGCAGAGAACACAGAAATCCCCATCTGTGTATCCAACTGTGTTTCAGAATAGAAGCCACAGCCAGTGCCAGGTCTCTGGACTCATGAAATCTTGCTTCTCTTAGGATGACCGTTTTATCCCATTGTGATATTTATCCCATTTCTGATTACAACTTTTGAACTCTGCAACACTGAAGCCAAACACAGTGCATGACTTGATCTATCTTGGACCTTGCCAGGAGGACGAAGTCAGGGTGTAGCAGTAGTTAATTTTAGCTACGAGGTTCAGTACTCTGAGGACAGAGAGGAAAAGATCAGCAAGGCACTTCTAATATGTTTGATATGGACAAGTCAATTGTATTCATTTGTAACTAGCAGCTGTGCAATAAAAGATATTGAAACATGAGCAAAACCTGTTCTTTTGTTCATTTTATCAGCACCGGCTTCCTCCCACTGGTCCTGCAAGACTTCTTGGTTTGTTCCATTTCACTGTTTGTTTTCACTTACTCAGGTTTGTGCAATCTCACATAGCTCCACATGATTAACACTGTGGCCATTTTTCACTACTTTTCGATCGCTTTAATTTAATGCTAGACTTTTGGTTCTTTGACCCAGTGACTGGACCTTTTTTTTTCTTTAACTGCATCCTAATCTTTTAGAAACACTGAACTTTGCCACTCCTTATGCCCAATTCCTTGCCCTTGCTTTCATTATTATTTGTTTCATTCCATCTTCTGCTCATGGCACATTATGGTTTTCACAGATTAAGAAGTTTGCGGTATGTCTATTTTTTAAAAAAAGTTATCATAAATAAATTAAACTTTATCAATCTCAGTACCTTTACAGAAGCAGTGTGGGCCTGAAAACAATGAAGATGTGGCTTTCCGTGTATGGATGCTATTTTATATGCCACTGCTCATCTCTGGAAAGCAGACAGGTGCACTTCGTGTTGTCTCTTCTAAAGAGACTGAAAGAATTATTTGGGGAAGCGAATTCCCTGCTAGCAAAACCAGTGAGATTGCCCCAGGGCAAAATGTGACCTAGTACGTGTGTGGTATTTCAGAAGTGCATATTTCTGCATCCTGTCTTAGTGTTTCTGCTTTCAGAAGAATACAAGTCATCTTAAAAATACCAGACTATCAGTCCATGGGGGCTACTTGATGGCTTACATGCTGAAAGTACAAAAATTGTGATGGATCTGAGTAGTTTTATTCTTTTGTCCCTTATGGGGGCCTCTGCTTGATTGAGTTATTTTGTCTTTTAGCTAAGGACAAGATTATTAGAGTCTGAACACACCAAAATACAGCCTACCACAAAGAACACTTAGCACAGATAGCAGCTCAGTCTCCAAATCTATGTAGACTTGTTAGCAAGGGCCACATATTGTACTGACACCTCTGTAAGGCTTCTGCTTCTGAGCCAGCATGGTCTCTCCTCAGCATTTGCCCTATCTTTGCAGAGTATCTGAGCATAGTTAAACCATGCCTTTGTTTTAACAAGTTGCACTTGCATATTTCACTGGAAAGCAGAATATTCATAAAGGTGACTAGCTTTACAGCAAAATGAATGCAAAATGAACACAGATTATGTATTATATAAATAAATTCTGTATTATAAATACATAAATATTTTATTTGGAACAAGGCAAGACAAGAATGTGTTTACGTACATATCCCAGATACAGAGGCATAAAATGTTGAATTTTTTTGCATTTGAACATGTATCACAGCAACAAAGTAGAGATTCTGTGTGAGGATCATCATTAGGTTTCCTGTATAATAGCTTTTCTTTAAAATTTATCCTCAGTCTCCTGTAACATTCATGATTTACAGGATTCCATTTATATGCTTTTTACAATTTAAACTATTTGCTGTAAGTGCTGAAAGTAGACTAGAATCTATTAACACCTATTTTTCACTGTTTCATGCAGAAGCCTTGAGACTGAGTGTATCTAATGCTTTTGAAAGAGTTTTGCAGAGACAAAAACTGCCCTGTGTTTCAGTGATAATAAAGGACAGAAGGAAGGAAAAGAGAGTTGTTATAGTATCTATGTACACAGGAGTTGCTCAAGCAATGTTTAGAGTTGATTTGAACAGGAGAGAGAGGTGAATTCTTCTTCTTGTTTTTTACCACAAATAGAAGAGTTGGTTGCATAAGATGCAGCTACTGAGGCATAACAAGAAAGGATGGCTGAGATTTATCAAAAAATGGAATTTGACTAGCACAGATGATAATACACAAGAAGGAATGAAAGAATCCAGTTTTTCACCCGTCTGGAAAGACATTTCATAGCGGTTAAATATAAAGCCCTCCGAACAATTTTAGCATTAGAAAAAGTCCCAAGGAGCCAACAAGAAAAAAAAAAAAAAAGTTGTCACAGAAGAAAAAGCAATGCAAAACCTGATAAAACCAGATTGCTCCTTCCCTTCAATATCTGAAAGTACCATTCCAGCCACAGAGCTGTAGTGTTAGGGAGAGATGAGACTTCAAAAAACCCCATGCAGATTCTGAAGTTCATTTCTTGAGAAACAGGCAGAGACAAAATAGTATTACATCTCAGTAACCCAAAATTAACAAATTTGTCAGGCCATGTATACCATATAGTGTTCGAGGTTTTCAAAATCATATTAAAGCTTTACAAATTAATTGCAATTAGGTGGTGCATTTACTAAGCCAGTGAATGTACAGTCTTGCAATAATGCCAATGATCTTCAATCTGGTAACTGGGTAGACATTAGATCAGCAAAGAGGTATCAATAGCGTATGTCTTACTTATGTGTTTATATGTACACATGCATGCACTCTCAAAAACCATGAACTTGGTTTCTTCAAACTGTCAATTAGTTACGGTTCTCAGGAGTGTATCAGATTGTCTGGTTTTGCATTATAGAAATCATCTATACTCTTCTCTCAAGGGGAAATCCAAACTGTGGTATGCGAAGGTTAAAGAAACTGTATTTCACGCTGGCTTCTAGAACAGGCTGGGTCATATAGGTATGGTATCTAGCTACGTGGGACTAACATCAAATTGTCCTTTCTTGGTTTACTGTAAAACACACAGGTAACAGGCTAAGAAAGTTTAGCTCAGCCTGATGCAATACTGTCTTCATTGTCCATTTCTTCTCTCAGGTATACTACTTAAATTGCAGTATGATAATTGTTGGTGTGGTTTCACATAGCCTATGCCAATATTGCAAATGCCTTGTTTTTCTATGTATTACTATGGACAAATTCAATGGATAATTGCATATTAGTTTTTATGCCTCTTGTTCATGTAATTCCATTACTCCAGTTCAACCACAAATGCACTTAAAATTAAGTTTCTGTGTTCTATCACAGATTAAAATGTCACTGTGAACAGTTTTACCATTGCCTCAATTAGATCTTAAAAATTTATTTCCTCCTGTTAGCCAATTAAATAATTTTGTTTTATGAGAGATTGCATTAATAACAATTGGCATACAAAAATTCAAGGTTTTAGGAAGGTGTTATCATTAATAACACCCATTAGGAACATCTGTCCCAGTTGTTGTCTTCATGATTCTATAACTTCAATAACTTCTGTCAAAATTCAGGACAAAAGGGCTTGACTGAAAATATTATGAGCTGATATAAAGTCTAACAAATGTCAAAATTACTAGAACCGGCTTTGCTAGTTACCACTAATATTATCATAAATTCACAGAAAATCAGAGCAGGAAAGTTATTTGTGGGATCATTTAGTCATTTAAACAAAATCAGGAGCTGTCACTGAATTCAGTGACTGCAAATCACATCTTAGGGAATATAGTTCCCAATGTTGAAAAATTACTAATTTAAAATATGTTTTTAGTTTGTTTTTTTTTTTTAATTCTACAGAAGAACTTCTTTTCTTATTGTTCAGTTTTACACTCCCTGCTCTACACCATGGATGCAATGTTTCTCTAAGTGCCAGATTGTTGCAGTGAAATATTTTTTTTTCCCTTCTAGTTGGCTGTAATCTTTCAATGTACCCCAGAGTTACAGCAGAGCTTTGCTTTTCAGAGCAGTCTTTTAGCCCCCAGGCTGAATTCAGCCTTTGAATGTCCCATTTTGCTCATATCTACGCCTGTGTGAGAAGCCCTTCAACTTAACAAATGTGCTACTGTGGAAAAAACTGGAAATACACTGACCTGTTAAAAAATGGGAGGCTTGAGTGCTTAGGTATTCCTCTTGTTTTTTTTTTCCTTGTAATTTCTTCAGTGAACAAAAGTTTTGTTCTTTTCAGATAATCTACCTTGAAGTTTAAACTTTCTGTAAAGCAAATTGTCTTCTAAATGTACAGTGTCATTCATTTATCTCCCTCTTGCCATTCCACTGACATGTTTACCTGCCTCTGAAGTGTCATTGCTAGCTCTTTTGAAGATTTTTGTTAAGCTTGTATAACTACTTTGCTAACTGCCTTACTATTCCTTGCTCCAAAGGGCATTTTTGTGCCCTAGCTGCTGCTGTGCGTTTATTGCTTTGAATGTCTCTTGCACTGTAAAACTCCACTGACCCTTCCAGGCATGAAATGGGGGGAGATTCAAGAGGAGTGACTGATCAAACACTGAGACTACTCTGTAGTGTGATAGGGCACCCTATGTAGGCTTGCAGAAGTTTGTGAAGATCCATATTCATACTTAATTTTAAAACTTCTTGTTGTTAGTCCTAAATTAAGATGGTGGAGTTCCTAGCGGCACAGAAACCAGAGGCACTTCCGTGATAAAAACTCATCTCAGGGTGCACAAGACATGATGTATGGCACTGCTGCTCTCCACTTATGATTTTTTTGCCCAGCATAGGTATCAGTTTCTCTGCTTGTGTTGGATTTATTGCTAGCTGGGAATCCATCAGAAAGACTGTGCTGGTAGCTACTAATTGCACAGTGGTTTCAGGTTGTCAGGTTTTGATGGATAGTGTACCCGGAAGTCTTTTACACCTCATTTTCCAATGTCACTGAAGTCTCACAGTCAAGCCCAGTCGGAATGGGGTTTGTGTCCTCTAAATTTTAGAGCTTATCTGTAGAAACCTAGGATGATGTGTGATTAACTGCAGGGCTTTGAGTTTGTTGGAAAGTTCTCCTTCTATGAAGGGCCCCTTACACTGGCAAGAGATGTTGACTGCCATTTAATTGATGTTTCTTCTAGCATCATTAGTTACACTTTTCCAGTTTCTTCAGCTTATTCTTGGATTAGGAGTTCTTCAGTACATGACACTTGCCTTAAGAAAATGTAGAGAAAACACTCCCACAGTTTTTCACTATCTAAATGCTAAATATACATCTGTTGGTGATACCTCAGAAAAGCTACATAGACATTTCAGCTGCAATAATGATCAGAAAGATGGAGCACGTCTCATATGAAGAAAGGCTGAGAGAGTTTGGGTTGTTCAGTTTAGAGAAGGGAAGGCTGCAAGGAGATCTTACTGCAACCTTTCAATTCTTCAAGAGGACTTACAAGAAAGAGGGAGAGAGACTTGATGGGCTGAATGTTTTAAATTTTTTACTTTAGATGTTTTACTTTAAAGGTAAATTTAGATTAGACAGGAGGTAGAATTTTTTTATGGTGAGGGTGGTGGGATACTGGAACAGGTTGTCCAGAGGAGTTGTGGATGCTCCACACTTGGAAGTGTTCAAGGTCAGGTTGGATGGGGCTTTAAGCAATGTTGATCTAGTGGAAAGTGTCCCTGCACATGGCAGGGGGGTTGGATAATATGACCTTTGTTCCTTCTGACCCAAACCATTCTATGATTCTGATTTGCTGTTTCAGAGTTGTATAGCATTAAAGATACAAAAGTATATTTGTCTTGTGATAATTTTTTTGTTGAAGTCATCCAGATCCCGTACATTTGTTGATATTGTTGCTAGCTTCTAAACAATTGACTTAGTTTCCAAATATGGTCTTATTTTAAGAATATAGTTGAATTAAAATGTAAGTATATGCAAATAAAGCTTGTTAACCAATCTCATTGTGACCTGAAGACCAGAATGCTCAGAGAAAAGATAACCACCATGTTTTCTGGAATTTTTAAGGAAAACACCTGAGTAAGCATTTAGCAGTAGAAAGATGCCACTTTCATTTAGTCAAGGAGTGGATGGATTTGGGAGGTTTGGGTTATTTTTAGAGGGGGGCAAGCTAAGTGCTCTTGCATATAATGGTTGCCTAGAAACATACCTAGGACTACAAGATAGCAGGGTCATTGCTATAGGCTTATGTCATCAGTAATACAGAAAAGAAACAAACAGACAAACCCAAACTCACTCCAGCAAACTGTTCCTTGGCAAGTTCTGTTTTTCAGTGTTTTGAGTAATTCAGTGATGCCAAGCTTCAGAAATATGTTCTAGAAATACACAACCAGAGTAGTGGCTTGTTAGTCATTGCTTTTGTTGCATCAATAAGAAAGCCAGTTTTGCCTTTGGGCTTTGATTAGATTTATTTTCATTTGCCTTGCATGCCAGTTTACAAATACACAACAAGCTTTGGATCCTTCTATGTATGGTCTTCTGCTTTAATAAATATTTGTGGATATTTCTTTTGTAATATTTTCTGATCTGTTCCTAAAAGTATAACTCATACTGAAAGCAAAATTTATTTAATAATATTACTTAAGTGTTCAGATACTACCTCTCAACACTAAGAGTGGTAGGATCAAGTTCTACATCTAAGTAGACTGGTGAGTTTTTCTAAGCGTGTGTACTTAAATCTATAGGCATTCATTTGCTGAAAAAGTACCCTAATTTGCACAGGCATTGAATGCTTACAATGAAAAGGGCTTGTCATGGGCACTTTTGATCCTCAGAATACTTTGATTTAGGTATCATTCGACCATTTTGACATCGAAATATGCTTGTTGGTTTGCAAACACGTTGCCATTGCTGTATTCTTTACATTGCTTTTTTTTTTCTTTGACTGTGTCCTACCTTTCTACCAAAAATGCTTCTCCAGACAAACTGGGGACAGCTACATAAGTCACTCTGTGAGTGGTTTATCAGAAGCTCAACCCATTCCTTTGAAGTCTTTTAACTTTCCTAGAATCTTTTATTTCACTGTCAGGGACCAGGAACTCTTCCTACATCATATCTTGTTTGTTGCTAAGTTTCTTTAATGTTCTGATGTAAAGAGGAACTGATAGTGATTGATGATGAATCATGGCGGAATCGCAGAATTTCTTAGGCAGCAAAATTAATCTTTCTAAGTTTTACATGTATGGACCCAGACTATGACCTCACAGCCTATGACAGGTCCCAGTTGTGACCTGTGCTGAAACACAGCAAAATGAATCATGAAGGACCTCATCATCTTACTTCATCAGGGAAGAGGAACTATAACTTTCCATGTGTGTATGCGTGTGGAGGGGCATGTGTGGAGAGTGATGTTTTTGTTTTCTGGTCTATCCTCTTGTTTAGTAAACGCTTGTGTCCATCTTTGGTGTTCCTTGACTCCACTGGAAAGATGTTTACATCATCAGTAGTTGGCCACATATGCTAGGCAGATTTTCAACATCAAATCTGGATAGTAAATACAGGCTCTTGTGAAAAGGGAAAGACATTAAATGGGAGAACTGCTGCTGCCATCTTCTTTTGTAGCACCCCAGTCCTAGTTCCTTTCTGCATACACGGTGACCTGCATTCTCCTTAAGCAGAACCTCTTCACACTCATCCTTTCCTTACAAAACAAATCTTGATCCTTTACACATTCCTCGTATTTGTGCCATATTTTGTTCTATATGAAATTGCAGCTTTTGATGGACAATATGTCCCCAGTATGAATAGGTAAATATGAATGATCTACCTTCATTATCAAAATGAAGCAATTAAACCATAGCTTCCTCCAGGTATCATCACTACATCACTCCAGCTTTTCTATAGTGGAATGCTTGCATTTTGTAGTTTTGGTTTCTGCTAACAAGAAGTCTATACTTTTTTACAGCTGCTCATGCTTTTTGTCTTATGTTTTTTCCTCCTAGAAGCATCCTTTAAGATCCCATTTCTAAAATTATTTCATAATTAAAATAGATACCAGAATTGCTTCCCTGCTTTCTATCTCCACTGAAAATAAAAATAAAAAGCAAGGTTTTCTCTAGAGTGTTCTGACTCTTTTAATTATCCTCTCAAATTTGATTTAGGTTTCTTTTTGTTGCTCAAAGTAATTTTGCTTGCCAGCAATTAGAGATAGTGTGTTGTACAACAAACTGTTCCAAACACTGGGGGAAACCTCAGGAAAATAGTTTCCATGGCGTTTAGTCAGACCACATAACAGTTGCTTAGCGAGAAAAATAAGACAAGAGTACTCAAGAGCAGCCAAACTGAGGGCACTTGAGGTTCTGGGTTTCAAACTACCTGTTTGGCCTCACTGGCCAGATCTTCCAACCAGTCTCCTTGATGTGGTGTGTCACAGCAGGGATGGAATAATTTCCCAAGGTGAATTTGTTCAAGATTCTCTTTCCTTTTTACTCTGACACTTATGATGAATAAAAGATGCTGAAAGCATGATTTATGAAGGGGTAGATCTACAGAACTCCCTCCTTCAAAGCCCACCTTCCTTCCCTTAGCTCACTGCTTGCATGCAGGAAGATTTCACTGTTTCCTGAATAAAACCTATCACTAAGCCTCTTTGCCATTGCCCCAAAGCTGCACAGAGTCTCCCAGGAGTTGGAGGCTGGTTACAGGCCATCCTGGAGCTGCAGCTCAGAGAGTCACAGTTGAAACTTGACAAATGTGTTGCACCTCCTTAAAACCTAGAAATACTATTTCTTACTTCTACTATCCAGGGGAAGAAGGTAAGAGGGAAATCACTCTGCAGGGTAATTTGCATTAGGGACAAGTTCACTTATGCAGCGACTTAGACTGGATATTAGGAAAAAAATTATCACGGAAAGGGTCATTGGGAACTGGCTGCCTAGGGCAGTGGTTGAGTCACCTTTCCTGGAGGGTTTTAAGGGATGGGTGGACAAGGTGCTGAGGGGCGTGGTTTAGTGTTTGATAGGAATGGTTGGACTCGATGATCCAGTGGGTCTTTTCCAACCTGGTGATTCTATGATTCTATGCTTCTATAAAACTATATAAAGAACTCAGGAGTTTGGGTTTCATTTGTATGTCCTTGCAACCTGGACATCAAACTGCACTCAGACAGGACAGCCTTGTGTTTAGGAATTCCCACAAGGCAGCCTGACACTTCCTTCAGAAATGAAATCAGTCCTCTCCTTTTTAAAAACATTTCTCCCAAAGAAAATTGAGTCATGTCTCCTGCCCTGATGACAAGCAAAATCTGACAGATTTAGAGGCTTTCCACATATTTTCATGGGGCCATGTGATGCCTAAGATCACTGATTCCACCTGGGAGCTTCAGAAGCCTGCAGCTTATCCTTGTTCCCATGTCCCTTGTGTCTGTGGCTCAGAGAAAGGCAAATGATGTGTGCACCACATCTATGTCTATCTCAGGGACGGGAGATGGATAGCTCAGTCCAGTTCTGTCCCATGCTCCAGTGGGAATAAAAGAGCATGTTTTCAGTGCCTGCAGCAAATGGCTGTTTACTGGGACACTTGCCTCTGTCTATTGCACCACCCTCCCTGAACAGAGCAACTCGGGCAACACACCCACACGTTCTACAGTCCTGGCTCTCTCAGTGATCTTCCCCATGTAGCTGTGGGTTTAGCTATTGCATTACACTGATTTATCAGTCCCTATAAAATCCATTCCCTGTAGATGTAGTCCTGCATTTTACTGACAAGCTAGGAAAAAAATCTTTTAATGTGTTAAGCCAACTTCTGTCCACAAGTGCTCCATTAATTCCATCAAATCTATTTTGGTCTTATTTCTGCCATCAGTTCTGCCATATTTTGTGCCAGCACAAGCCAATAAGGTAAATTATTAAGGCTCAGAGTCTTACACAGATAATATGGGCTTTCTGAGCAGCACAGGACAAAGGTTAGCAGCAGAACACAGCAGTGGAAAATGAAGCACAGAAGGGATGTAACATAAAGATGTCACTAGTTTTTGTGCCTGTCCTAGAATTAATGTACTTACTATATTTTCCATACTATTTACACCATCTTCTTCCCAGTTAATTTTGTAATTTGAATCTGAGTACTCTGGCTGGGGAGGAGATCTAGTATTCTGGAAAAGAGGAGGCTGTTTTAATTGTTTGAGAGTTAAAACATAAATGGTGGAAATGGATAGAGGAAAAGCTCAGAAATTTTGTCTGGGAAAAGGAATGTGTTTCATTTGACTTTTCTTATACCATAAAATGAGGGAAAAATTAACAAGATTTAGGTAAGCAGCTTTAGTTTAGAATGATTCTAAAGCTCTTCACAAATGCAGGTGAGGTTCATTTTAGGGGAAGCTTCACTTTCCACTGAAGAATTACATGGTGCTTGGGTCAGAAAATATGAACAAAAGCCTGGATTTTGTCCTTCTAAATTGAGGAGTTAGGTGTCAAGTTTATCTGTCATGGTTTAACCCCAGCTGGCAACTAAGCACCACACAGCCGCTTTGTTCGCTCTCTCCCCGTGAGATGGGAAAGAGGATTGGATCTCCCCCTCTTCTCTGCTCTCATGAGATCTCACCTGGACTTCCAGCTGCAGTATGAGAATAATGTTGACAACATACTGATGTTTTTAGTTGTTGCTAAGTAGTGTTTACACTAAGTCAAGCTCTTTTCAGCTTCCCATTATCTGCCAGCAGGGAGGTGCACAAAGAGCCAGGAGGGAGTATAGCCAGGACAGCAGAGCCAAGTTGGCCAAAGGGATATTCTATACCATATAACATCATGCTCAGCGTATGAACTGAGGAATTTGGCCGGGAGCTGGCGACCACTGCTCAGGGACAGGTGGGCATCAATCACTGGGTCATGAGAAACTGTATTTTGTATCCCTTGTTTTGTACATTCTTCTGTTATTGTTATTATCATCATCATCTCTCTATTTTGCTGTCTTATTAAACTGTGTTGATGTCAACCCATTAGTTTTACTTTTTTTTCCCTTTCTTCCCCATCTCACTGGGGATTATGTGGGCAGCTGCATAATACTTAGTTGCCAGCTGAAGTTAAACCACAATAGGAGGGAACAAGCAAGAAGGGGCTGAGTGAAATAAATACTGAGTTTTGGTTTTACGATTTTTGGGTTTTTTTTTTTTTAAATGCATAAATGTGAGGAT
Source organism: Piaya cayana (assembly GCA_013389865.1). Taxonomy (NCBI): domain Eukaryota; kingdom Metazoa; phylum Chordata; class Aves; order Cuculiformes; family Coccyzidae; genus Piaya; species Piaya cayana. The sequence continues at coordinate 367,928 of WAAB01018448.1, read as the reverse complement.
AAATTGACCACTAGTGGATTGGAAGATAGCGTGCCCAGGTGGCCAAGAAGGCCAATAGCATCTTGGCTTGTATGAGAAATGGCGTGATCAGCAGGTCCAGGGAGGTTATTCTCCCTCTGTTGTTCTCACTCGGCACTGGCGAGACTGCACCTTGAATCCTGTGTGCTGTTCTGGGCCCCTCACCATAAGAAGGATGTTGAGGCTCTGGAGTGAGTCCAGAGAAGGGCAACGAAGCTGGTTAATGAGCTGGTGAACAGGCCTTATGTGGAATAGCTGAGAGAGCCGGGGTTGTTTAGCCTGGAGAAGAGGAGGCTGAGAGGAGACCTTATTGCTCTCTACAACTACCTGAAAGGAGGTTGTGGAGAGGAGGGAGCTGGGCTCTCCTCCCTAGTGACAGGGGACAGGACGAGAGGGAATGGCCTCAAGCTCCACCAGAGGAGGTTCAGCCTGAACATCAGGAAAAAATTATCATGGAAGGGGTCATTGGGCACTGGAACAGGCTGCCCAGGAGGGTGGTTGAGGTCTTTTCCAACCTAGTGATTCTGTTATTCTGTGATATCAGCATGTTTTAGGGAGAGAGATGAAAAAGGAAATCAGCCCTGTACATTTCCTCAAGAGTGGTCAGCTAGTTACTCTATGGGATGCTGGCAGAGACATGACCTAGGATCAGGAAAGAGTGTATATGTCAGTATTAGGGAGTTCATGGGAGATAGAATGTCAGCTCTGAGTAAAAGTGATGAAGTGTAACCTTTCATTACTGTCTGTGGGACCCTGCAATGATAATTCTGCTCGGTCTAATTTTGGTTTCTTCACCCTCTTCACCTTCAGGGAATTTTCTAACTAGGCAGCTACTTCATAAGCTAGTCCTAATGGAGACTCATTGTATTTCACCCTGGATACTGTTTCTGCATGGTGCTTGCTACTACAAGGACAATGACTGAGTGTTCTTCAGAAGGAAAAAATACATATCATTCCTTACGTTGTTTTCCTTGTTTAAAAACCGTATTCATCCTCCTCTCTGAGAAGCCCACTTATTTGTAAGATTAAGCTCCTTTTATCTTCCTCATCATCAGACTTCACTATGATTCACTTGGGTTAGACAAGGTAGGTTAAGAGGTCTCTGTAAAGCAGAGTTCCAGTTCTCATCGTTCTTAGTACAGCCTTTTCAATCTCTTCCTAATCTTTCTTGTTACTCCCACCTGCACCCTTAGAAAGACTATATTTTGAGACAGGCTAAACCGAGGACAGTATTCCTAGCACAGCAGATGTCTCTTGATTTACAAAAGGGCTTATGATCTTTTTCTTTTTATTCTTCACATCAGCTTTTTGTAGCCTAATATTTGCTTTCTGATTTTCATCTCTGTTGAGCAGTGATCCTTAGAGAAATGTGATTAGTAATTTAGGACTCCATCCAGATTTATTGTAGCATTGAATTTCATATTACCACCTCACTACATTGTCTATTTCCTCACGTTAGTCCTTCTAGTTTTGCCTGGGTTTGCTTGACCTATATAATTTTGCTATCTTGCTGTTTATCACCCTCTCAAGAACACTGCTACACATATATAATGGCACAGACCTTATGAATATATTTGATGTACCTCAGCAGTCACCTTTTTTGACTCTTCGCCAGTTTCCCTTCCATGGCAACAAATTGCCTCTCACCTTAATCCAGCTGACTTTCTTTATCCGTTCAATATAAGGGATTTTGTTAAAGGCAGTTTCACAATCTAAATAAATAATGTCAATTAGTTTTCCTTCTCCTATAAAATATTTTTCTAGCATTTTGAAAGACTGCTAAATAGGTAAGAAGACACGATCGCCCTTCTAGCATACTGAGACCTATGGTCACGAGGCCTTAGAGGACATATAATTACAGTTAGAATGATCTCGATAAAAACTCACAAAGCACAAATCCGAAAGATTATAATTATCCTTATAAAATATACATTTATCAGCCATTAACATTGTATTTGAATAAGAATAAATGCTTTTGAACATATAATGTTTTTTATTTTTTTGCTCATTAGAAAAAATATGCGGGCATTGTGGAAACTTATCACATTCAGAGAATGAGCTTCCCTAGTGCAAGTCTTTTGTGCAGTCATTAGAAGGAAGACCATGTGGTCTTCTGTTGATCTTTTAGAACAAGATGTCCATATAGGAGATCTCAGTAGTACTGATGTTTTCAGTTGCAGCAATTTTGTTTGGCAAAAAAATACATCAGACATTTACGTGAGAATTTCTTTGGGACCTCTTAATCGTTACATGGGCCTCCCATTTTTCTTCATTTATCAGAGAACATGTTAATGCACGCTGGCGTGTACAAAGCACCCTCTAAAACAATGACTGTGTTTTAGTCTCGGTTTGGCTTTACAGTACGCTCACATATTTATCCATGTAAACAAATTTTCATTAATGATAAGCCATCAGTTTGAACAGTCTTAAAGACTAATAGAGCAGGTCACCAGATTAAACAAAATCAGATTGTTAAGTAGAAAATGAAAAAATTAGATCACATTTGTCCTTCAGTTTACCTCTAGTATCCTATGTCATTTTTACAATGGGTAACAATTGTCCATGTTCTTTGTTTAACTGGTCAAAATGTGTCACTCTGGTATGCTGATCTCTATAGGTCTCTGCTGTATACCTGTCCAGGTACTATTCTTTTCCCATGTTGAATTGCTAGAGCATCTCATTACAATGATGTCTATTCCAACTCATCCTAAGGAGTAAATAATTTTCCACACATCATTTTGCTTCCTTTAAAATGGGATAAGCTTTCCTAAGATTCGGAAAGGTCCTGGAAAAGCCAGAATTAGCACAGTCTTTGAGAGGATGATTCAACCCATCTTGATAATGTGCAATTCCTTTCTGAAGAAAATATGTCTCCCCGCTGACAGTGGAAAGTAAACAATATGCCTACTTTACCCAGCATAGTGCTACACACAGGTACCTGAGCTTAGTCTATAAGCAGAAGTAGGGAGGCTACTGCACCCTCATGAGTTAGTCCTTCTGAAAAAGCACCAAAGTGGCTGAGCACAGGATCAGAGTGAGCACCTCTGCTTGATGCTGGTTTTTAGAAGTGCTGGTGATCTTCCTATGGTGTTACACTGCACTGAACAGAAGTGTCATAAAGGCACAGTCAGATTGTAGAATCATGGAATCATAGAATCATCAGGTTGGAAAAGACCCACTGGATCGAGTCCAACCATTCCTATCAAACACTAAACCATATCCCTCAGTGCCTCGTCCACCCGTGCCTTAAACACCTCCAGGGAAGGTGAATCAACCACCTCCCTGGGTAGCCTGTTACAATGCCCAATGACCCTTTCTGTGAAAAATTTTTTCCTGATGTCCAGCCTAAACCTCCCCTGGTGGCGCTTGAGGCCATTCCCTCTTGTCCTGTCCCCTGTCACTTGGGAAAAGAGGCCATCACCCTCCTCTCTACAACCTCCTTTTCAGGATAGTTGTAGA
>WAAB01018448.1:282670-364429 GCA_013389865.1 Piaya cayana | reverse complement strand
GCAAGTCCAGACTAGGAATGTGGATGCATTTTTGTTCTGTTGAAAACATCAGGGTCTCACACAAAGTCTGGGGTGACATGCTAAAGCCTAAAGGGAACCTTCTGGCTTTAAAATTATTAAAACAGGAAATCAAAGAAACCATAAACTTTCTCTAGCAATTTAAATATTTTGAGGTTTTAAATGATTATACAGATTATTTAAAAATCTGTGGCTTCATCACCTTCTTTTAATAATGAAATCCTTTCCAATTCAATGCACAACATTTCTCTGTATTTATAGAAGGACAATTTAAAACAACTTTCATTTTTTAAATTCTATCAGAGTACCACTCTGAGTAAATATTTCATTTATTCAGAAGATTTCCTTATAAAAACCATTTTTTTCAGATGGAAGGCCACTAGAAGAAATTCCAGTAAAGAATGTGACTTTTAGTAAGCCGAGACTGCTGCTTGTTTATTAATGTTATTGTCAACATGGATCTCCTGACACGATCAGGTGCAACAAAAGTGGAAGCTTCTCTAATCTATCCCCATGTGCCATTTTACTCAATTACAGCACTCTTGCCTTGTTTTCTCTATAAAGCATAGGTTAGCTATTTGCTCAAGCCAATACTGGATGTAGTCTAAACATGACTAATGCTTTTTACCAGATGGCTGTACAGATAGCTCTTTTTCAATTATATTTCCAATATTTTCTTCCTGGACCTTTTGCCTATATTTATCTTGAGGTTTTAGCACCATATGTCCATTTTATATGTCTTTTAATTGCTTGGACTTGCTACACACCATTTTCTTCTTGAATGACTCCACGAAACACCAGATTGTCACAATTCATGGTCATTTTCATAGTCTGTCTTTTTTTCATAATTTAAAAGTCTTTCTGGCACATTATCCAACTGATGCTGCATCCTCTAAGATATTCCAGAGATATTCTCAGACAACACAAAATGTTTGTCCATTCACTGGGCAAGATGTTAATGAAGACTAAGTTCTGTATCTATCGCATTCTTGCTTTTAGATATGCAAATCTCATCATCAGACAGCAAATGTAAGTGAGCTTATTTCTATATAGAAATACCATCATTTTTCTTTATAATGGAAATCCGTGTGAATCAACTCTTGATTTTGCAAGTAATTTTGGTGACTGCATAAATATATTCCAAATTTGATACTGTATTTTCCACTCAGATGTTTAAATTTACTTATGTAAATAATGTCATGGAAACATACTGCATGCACAACATCTCACTAAGGATGTCTATACAAAATGGTATTTGCAGTACCATTATTATTTGGTCCACGTACCAAACAAGAGCTACAGATGAAGTAATCTACACTAGCAAGAAAATATTTGAAAAATGTGTCACCAATTTCTTCAGCAAATATGGTAGATTTTATTGTCAGTAACTATTTGTAATTAAGTGAACTGAACTGGGCCTAGATCACATTGATTCAATACACCTTCCTGGACATCTCATGCGGTGAGTCTTTACTGCAGGGAGACCTCTCTGCCGTTGACTCTTTTGTTCAGTGCCTCCCTCTACAAGTAGAATATTGGTGCTCATCATTGCTATACCCACGTCCAAGCTACCATCATCAGCTGTGATCATCAGTATCTGTCTACATTATTTTTCTTGGTTCAGGAAATTTTCTTTGTGTTCTTTGGAATAAAATTGATATGACTTCTCTTTTGGAGGTGACAGTTCTTAAACTTTTGCTTTAATTTGCTGCTATAAAAACGGTACCCACTAAAAAGTCAAAATTTATCATGCTGATGTAAAAGCTGTTAAATACTTTGAACATAGCTTAAATGAAGTCTTTAAACTTCTGAAAGACTTTATCAGAACAGTTTCTTAGAGAGAGAAAGTAAACCACAGATAAAGAAAAAGCTAATTAGTATTGGCAATGGATTCACAAAGAGGAAACAACATTCCTCTCATATAGCCAAATAAATGATACTTTTCTACTCACTAAATTAGAAAGCTGTCATCTTGCCAAACATTATAGCTCTGTGGTCCAAATACCAGATTCTAAAACTAAATAAAAACAGACTGTGGCTCATGTGCTGGACAGTTTGTTCTTAGACTGCTTGTAACATGATGTACCTTTCAGCAGAGTGGTGGGGCTCAGGTGGTGCCTCAGAGGTCTGGGAGTCGGTCCTCAGGGGAGGAAAAAGTTGTCTGCGGGTAAGGGAGTCACGGCAAGAAGGCAGGAGCTGTAACCCATGGAGATAGTACTGAATGGAGCAGGGACCTGCCTCACATGTAACTCAACCCCCACAGTGGCAGAGAGAAGATTTTTAGGGACCAAGAAGAAGCTGGCTGCAAATCAAAACCCACTGTGATCACAGTAACCAAGCAGAGAAGCAAGAATCTGCCTCTAAGTATATGATGGATGGAGATTCATTTACATACGATTTTATTTCTGCTCTGTCTTATTTAGTCATTCTAAATTTTCTGTATTTAAAAAGTTCATTATTTTGGTTTCTATTTTAATAAAATGTGGCTTTGACTTGAAGGAGTTTTTTCTGGCTTTTGCTCTCCAACCTAAGGCAAGGGTCAAAACATGCATCTCAACTTTCTTTAGCTGGCTGTCCTCTCACACTACTGCACACACAATACTTGGCTTAACTGTACGCAGCACTTGAATTTATCAGAATTGGCTGCAAATTAATACTTACATCCTGTGAAAATGCCAGGGTTTCAAAATTTGCACTGTGTCAGACAGAAGAAATATTACCACTCTCTTAACACGGCAGTAAAACTTCAGAGCATCTTTTTGTTTTGTTTTGTCATTCTAAGCTAAATAACAATTCTTGACATTTTCAGATACTGGGTTCACTGTGAGCTTAATCAAAGCCTTTAATTTCATCTTTCTCCAGTTTAGTCTGGATTTTGAGCTGCTGCACTGGTGCCTGAAGAGCTGGTCTTTGTGCCTCCACTCTATTTTAACTCAGTTTATGAAACTTAACCATCTCAGTGCTGTATAACCCAGCCCCAAACTAAATATTTTGTCTCCCAGTGGCAAGCTGAAATATTTCAACCTCTGCTTTTGGGTTTGAAGGTTTTAGTTTAGTTGGGTTTTAATTTTGAAAAATTCCCAATCAATTCTACATGTTATTTGATTCCTAGTCAACTCTACATAAAAATACTGAGCTTAATTTAAGCACAAAGTTCCCAAGGAAGAAAACCCTCAAGTTATTTATTTATTATTTATTCTGACTCCTTGTTTCCCTGTTGCTGCTCTCTTTATCTCCTCCTTTACAGCATTTCCTTTCTCTCCCACTAGCTTTACATGATTGCTTCCACTTAAACAATAACCACTCTTGTGAGCTGAGCAGTGTCATCCAAAAAGGCTCCTTATTGCTGTGGAAAGGGACAAATTATCTTTGGCCTTTGTGTTTTGTTACTTCTTTATTTATTTGGAGGCTGAGATCCTAATTATTTAGTCTGAATTGATTGATAAGTTTGAACTTATTTTGACCAGGCAGTTGAAATAATTTATAATTAGTGTTTTTCTAGATTTAAGGGTCAAATACTTAAGAGAGCTATGTCTGGGATGTTAACAGCTCCTAACTTAAGTTCAAGTGAATATTTTCAATATCCTTTTTTTTTTTTAAAAAAAAAAAGATTATTTTAATTTTTAATGAAGAATATCCGGGAAATTCTTAGATATTTCCTGGGATTTTTTTGTTGTTTTTTCTTGTTTTAAAAAATAAGCATTGAAATTGTGCAATAGTACATTCTACCTCTATACTAATTCTCTCCTGTTTCTAGTTACATTGAAATCCTACCTTGTCCAAAGATATTTTTAGGTGATAATTTCATTATTATTATTATTATTATCATCATCATCATCATCATTATGCTATCTTTCTATTATGTATGTTTACTTTTTTTCTTCAAGCACTAATAATCTCTGTAACTACATGGCTTATGTGACTTTTACTTCTGATTAAAGAGTAAATGAAAATATCACAAAGAACATCCCATTTACTTATTCACAGATAAATATATAATTCTGTAAGTGTATGCATACACAGATATACATATATACACACATACATACATACATATCTCTGTCTCTCCATTTGAAACCCAGAGCAGAGGATTTAAAAACTGCTATATGACCATGAGTGAATACTCTTAAGCTATTAAGCATTTCATTTTTACACTGATATGTGAAGTAGTGATCATATTGGTGGCATTTTCCATTCTAATTGTCTATAATCACTATATAATTACATTATTATTTGTGTCTAAAATGTTGTGAGTACTATGTTGCCACAATAACTGCATAAACCTGGAGAAATGTAGATAAATAATTTAAAAGTCTTTTCCTATAACTCATTGTTTCAATGTATCAACAATGTGAATTTAGATTTTTTAAGGTATCTTCTATTTTCAAAATACCAAGTTATGCTATTTATTGCTTATAAAATTATTTTCTTGGAACCTCTGTTACCAGGCTCTCAGACTGAAATAGTGTATTTTCAATCCTTCTACAGGGAAGAAATGGTCTCTTTCAGAATGTGAAGGTCTGGAAACTACACTAATGCATAAAGTGCCTTTCAGTGGACAGGTACTTCAGTTAAAAAAAAAATCTATCTGCAATGTGACAGGCTTGCAATAACTGGATTCCTTGTGCAGTCTAATTTGAAAGCTCAGAGGTAACCACTGAAAACCACAGTAAACAAGGCTTCATTTGACTATATGTGCAACCTTGTCTCAATCTAGATTAGTTGTATTATGATTTCTGAAACCCTAATTGGTTTTTTTTAACAGCTACCTTATAATAAGCACTCAGTAAACAATACCTCTACCTTAATCTACCTATTTTTATTCTGAAGAAGGCATGAGTTGTGGAGCTATGGAATGAAAACTGAAAACAGTGAAGCAAATATACAACTAGATAGGAAATACCAAACGAATTGTTACACTACCCAGATGGCTTATCCTATTTTGATAGCAGCCCCTAACTGCAGCATACATCTAATTTAAATGCAGAAAAACTACCTGCAGAGTATTGCTAGTTAAGAACTGGTTTTGTGGTTTTACAAAGAAACCTTCTTCGTATTTCTTATCCCAAAGGAATAGATCTATTATCTTGCAAATAAGTTTTTTTTCTGTTCTTTTTCTAATCTAATGCTAAGATTTTTAATATACTTAATCTTCACTTGATTTATTCACCTGCTTGATTGGTTAAACAGGGATCACACATGTAGGTGTCTCTGGAATGAGCTTTTTCTTGTGGATATTCTTTTTTAATGAACTTACAATCCTGTGGGCTGAATAGTTATCAGAAGTAGTCATCTTCATTGGGACTGTATTCAATTACATGGCTGTTGTGTTTCACCTTCTCTATTTGTGTAAGGTGATTTCATCCAGAATGTTATTTGGCTTCTCCATTATCATGCAAATAGTATTTCCAAATAACTTTCTTCTTTTCTTATCTATAATTCGCTTTCTCTGACACTGGCTGAATTCCCACAGTCTGACTCTTCCTTCAGCATAAGAACAGGACAACTTAGACAATATACCAGAGTATTTTGAAACTGCTGGGATTGCTGATATTAGTTTTCTTTTCCTCAAATCCAGCTTTCCTCACCCTCTACTTTTGTCATCACTTCAGCAAACTTCTTTCCTTCAGACATCTTGCAGAGCAAGCATCCTGTGAGTAATACAGGTCTTTGTGGTTCTTTAATGCTGCTTCTCTTATCCTATTTCTTATCCTATTTCTCCACCCTGGAAGACTTCCAATAGTACAGCTCTGACTCTAGCAGTGAACTTGTCAGGATACTTAACAGTAGAGAGGCTACCTTTCAGCTCTTTACACTTTTAAATGAACCTATCTTTGTTGTAGTTCTTTTTAGATCTTTGAAAAACAAGGAAATTTTTCCAGGCTCTAGAAATCCTTGCACAAAGGGTCAGACCCCACAGGCCTCCACACCACAAACAGGTTGCCTTTATGCCAGTGAAATGTGAGATCTGGCAACACAAAAATGCTAATTGCTAGGCATAAAACTTTTTTTACTTTGGGGGCTATAATCTTAGAAGTTCTTGAACTCCTAGACCTTCTGATAGGTACAAAGAAAGATTTTGGCACTACTTCTAACATCCAGCCCTGAGAAGAAATAATTCTCAGGAGCACAAAGGTAAATACAAGCACATGGGTGCTCTAACTGAAATGTAAGAGTATGAGCATTACTGTGGCTGTCTTCAATGGTAAATTAAACTGTTGTGATCAAACGTATGCAACAGATTAATTGTTAAACCAGTTCCTGGCACACTGTGATCTGAGAAAACTAGTGTCCCCCTGAGCAGTAACTCAACCTGTGCCAGGGGCGATTAACAACAGGCAGTTTGCAAGTGGCCACCTTATTTTGGAGGCTGAGAAAAATGAACAGCGTGGGCACAGCCAGTCAAAGCCAGCTGGTCTGGGAATTCATTATTGGACCTTTGGACTGGTACAGTTACTGGTATAGACAGAACCATCTTATCTACTGAGTGCTTGGGTATGCGTTGCAGAACTGCAGCTGGACAAAAGCCCTAGAAGGGGATGTGGAGGTCAGGGGGAGGTGTCTGGCAACCTCATCAAATGCGATTTAGCTTTTTCATGGTATAAGTGCCTGAAATGAGGATGAGAGGGCAGTACCTAGAAGCCAGGCTTTTTGTGAAGTTACAGTTCATGTACATATAGCAATCGGGATCTACATGGAAGGGCAGGGAGCGGACCTTATAGAGAGTCCCGGTATTTGAGCAAGAAGCGTTAAGAACCTCAGGGACAAACCACCACAGTAGGTTCAGAAAAGCATCTGTAGTACTACAGAAGAGAGCTTTTGTTTTAACTGCTGGCTGGTAGTAGGCCTAACATTGTAAATTTTCTCACTGCTTAAGGTTTTTACTCTGATTAAGAGTTAAAAAAAAACCCAAAACCCTTTATGGACCACTATAAACAGAGATTCAACCAGATTCCCCTGTGGATAGAGATAAAGAGAGAGCAAAGATGGCTAACAAGGTCTGTCATGCAGGTTAACTATACAAATCAAAAGGGGAAGCACTATCAGTTTAGTCATTATACTTTCTACATAGTTATTTCACCTCTGTATCACTTTGTACCTGTGCAGAAGAGGATTTGTTTTCAGTTTAGCACAATACATCTTATGACCATCTTTGCTCATTGTCTTTAATTTCTTGTAAAATAATGCTAAGTCTGGATCTTTATTAGATCACCTGATGTTTTCCTATACAGCAACAAGAAACATAATGAAATTACAATCATCAATGCAAAAAAAAGGTGTGTGCTGTTCAGTAAAAAGATTAAATCTCTGGGGGCCGAGAATCACTGTGGTTGTAACTAGCAGTGGAATAAAGGTTAGATGGATTAAAACAGAAAGGGGTTTTGTCAGTTGTGTTCTGGAAGGACTGCAAATATATTTCATTGAGACAGCCCTTGAAGTACTTCCACAGATCCTGAAGATAGGTGAATAGAGATATTTATATTTCTAGTAAGTTCTTATTTCTGGGATTACAATTTTCCAGATATAAACTGGAGGACATGTACAAATAATGATGATAAGGCTCGGTTATTACTACGTAGCCACATGTACAGGAGTAACAAGCATGAATGGAAAACCGAACATAACTGAGATATAGGTTTCTGCACCATGAAGAACTGAATTGGTGATTGAGTTAATAGAAATGGGACAATATTCAGTAGTACAAAACATAAGGCCAGGGATTAAGGAGTAGTTTCTAGAGTTGCTGCAGTACATTAGCTCACTTGTTCAAGCAATAGACAAAATAAAAAATGATACCTGTTAGTGATCCTATGGTAGACTAATGTGGTACAGCCATATAAAAAGAAAACGTATCATCAAGGATAAAGAAGTACTAAACAGTACTCTAGCAAGAGCTTACCTGGAGTGTAATGTACAATTATAGCTGGTTACACAAGTGAACTAAATATGCTGAAAAGCAGAGAAAGAATTCTAAGATAATTAGGGGAACAAAATGATATAAAAGAGTAGGGGTCAGTGGCTCAAAGTCAACTTGGAGATCCGTGGCAAGTGGTGTCCCTCAGGGGTCCGTACTGGGACTGGTGCATTTAATATCTTCATTAATTATATTGACAGTGAGATTGAGTACACCCACAGCAAGTCTGCAGTTACCACACCAGAAGGACAGGTTGTCATCCAGAGGGACCTGGATAAGCTGGAGGAGTGGGCCTATGCGAACCTCATGAGGTTCAACAAGGCCAAGTACAAGGTCCTGCACCTGGGTCAGGGCAATCACCAACTTCAGTACAGGATGGGGGATGATGTGATTCAGAGCAGCCCTGCAGAGAAGGACTTCGGGGTGTTGTTCGATGAGAATCTCGACATGAGCTGACAGTGTGTGCTCGCAGCCCAGAAGGCCAACTGTATCCTGGGCTGCATCAAAAGAAGTGTGGCCAGCAGGGCAAGGGAGGTGATTCTGCCCCTTTATTCCTCTCTTGTGAGACCTCATCTTGAGTACTGTGTCCAGTCTGCAATCGTCAACAAAATACAAATGTGGAACTATTGGAACAGGTCCAGAAGAGGGCCACAAAGATGATCTGAGGGCTGGAGCACCTTCCACACAAGGACAGGCTGAGAGAGTTAGGGTTGTTTAGCCTGGAGAAGAGAAGACTTCCAAGGAGATCTTATAATGACCTTCAAGTACCTGAAAGGGGCTACAAGAAAGCTGAGGAGGGACTATTCATAAAGGCTTGTGGTGATGAGACAAGGGGAAATGGGTGTAAACTGGAGAGGGGCTTGATATAAGGAACAATTTCTTCACCATGAAAGTGGTGAGACACTGGAACAGGTTGCCAAGGGAAGTTGCAGGTGCCCCATCCCTGGAGGTGTTCAAGGCCAGGTTGGATGGAGCCTTGGGCAGCCTGATCTAGTGGGATGTGTCCCTGCCAGGGGGTTGGCACTAGATGATCTTTAAGGTCCCTTCCTCCAAACCATTCTATGATTCTATGATTCTATGAAATGATCAGAGGGATAGAACACCTCTCCTTATGAGGAAAGGTTGTGATAAACTTAAAGAGGTTAGATTTAGATTAGATATAAGGAAGATAGTTTTTACTGTGAAGCTGATGAAACACAGGTTCCCCAGAGAAGTTGTGACTGCCCCCTCCCTGGAAGTGTTCAAGGCCAGGTTGGATGAGGGTTTCAGCAACCTGAAGTAATGCCCATGACAGGAGTATTGGACTTAATGACCTTTAACAATTCCTTCCAACCCAAACCATTCTGTGGTTTTCTCTTCTGAGAGGAACTTGGCTTTCACAGCCTAACAAAATGTTGTATTTCTATAACATTGCGTATTAATACACTAGAGAAAAGCTATTTGAACTAATAGCAACTGCTGGCACCAGAACAAATGGATATAAACTGACCATTAATAAATTTATCCTGAAGAGAAGGTTTCGAAGCATCAGAGTAACAACGTTTTGGAACAGCTTTTCTAATTGCAGCACAAAATTTAATATGGTTAAACAGCATGACCACAACCTGGATTAAATGATGTTAGTCACCAAAATAGCAGAACTCTCATGCTTTCCTATGGCCTATATTGCTAGAGGGAAACATTACACAGAGGTTTGGGCAATAGAGGTATAGATCCTGTAGCTTTAGATAAGTTTTTATTTCACTGCGTACTGAAAAACACATTTGCTGTTGCTGATTTTGTTTGCCTTACTTAAAGCTTATTTTCTGTGTCTGTTTGTGAGCAAGGTTTTGTGAAGTTGATTATATTACTACATTGCTTTGCTAATTTTTAGGTACTTCACTATATATGATTCATTAAATATACATTATTTCTTTTAATCATATAAATATAACACTTTATTATTTCAGTAGGTTATATCTTTGCAACTCATTGTTAATCTTATATTGTTACATTTCAGTTTGGCATGCTGATGTGTAATGTCCATCCCTCTCCCCTCTTGGGGTTTTACTGGTTGCTATGGTTACTGGCCATTGCTCCTCTGATGTCATTTATGTAGGCTAACTTCTTAGCGACCATAAATCTGTTATCATATATATCTTGTTGTTTCTTTTTTGTTGGAAGGCAAGGCATCCAACTTGTTATGAGAAAGACTTCCAAAGAAATGAGTCTAGTTTGCCTGAATGACAGTCTGGACTCAGAGGACTGAATCCCTCCCTGCACTGCTGTGTTTTTTTAAATCCACATTAATAATAACCCATCAACATCTACATGCTGTAACATGGTCTATCTTGATATTTATTATTTAATCTATTAAAACATTTGGCTTTCTTCACACACAGTTGGAGGACCAATTAAAAGTCCAGAAAAACTGTACAAAGTTTTTCATGTAATTAGATGTTTCAGGGCATGCTATTAAGGGCCATCTGTTCTCCTGGTTGACTGAGTATGACTGAGAAACAAGATGTTTCCTTTTGTATTCGGAGTTCCTTCAGTCTTGATTCTATATCTGATTAAAGCTGTATGGGCATAGGGGCTTATAATGGTCTTAATTTAGTTAAGTATAATTTATTGGATGGGAGTTTAGCATTAGAGATGCCCTTTATTGTTTCAATGCAAGTAAGTCCATTGTTTCTCTTTTATTTACAATCCCTAATTGCCTGGGTTTTTCCCTTGCTACCAGTGATCCAATAGTGCCATGGAGTAAATGGTTACAACTAGAGAGAAATCACTGACATTTCATGCATTTTGAATTTGGCTAGTAAAGCCAAGTAGATCTAAGCAGTACAGCAAAACATATGCTGTAAAGTCATGAAAACTGGCTTAGTCTCCTCTGTAACATCTGTGTGGTCCCATTGAAGACAACTTGGAATATGTCAGACTGCCACACAACACGGAAATACCCAAATTAACTTTTAATTTAGGCATTTCTGCTATGCTGCCAGCCACTGCTAAGATGAGAATTCAGTCCCTTTGTATCAGGGCAGCTGGTTGTCTACATTTCTCCCTCTAAATGTCTCTAAATCCTAATGGGGCAATGACATGCAGTGATACTTTTGTTGAACATTTCTAACAACTGATAGCTTTCAGCTAGATTTTTGCTCTAGCATACACACATTTAAAACCTAAACATGGCTCTAAATAAGACTTTTACTTCTTGTATAAATTCATACAAATAAGATCAAAGGTCTCATATGATATGCAGATCATGAAGTATTCACAAATCTGTGCCAAACAAAGACATCTGGTCATTCTGCTTTGGTTATAGCACTGTGTTTCATTATATCCACTGTGCTTCGTTTTATCCACTTTATATACAGCAGCGGGTACAGTTATAGCAATATTCAAACACGTTTATTCACTCATTCCCTCAAATGTGATAGTGTATGGAGAATTAAACCTAAATATTGGTTTATAACACACCATCACTGCACAGAGCACTGCTAAGATCACTGCTCTAGCACCAGCCTTAGGCATGTAATCCCTGGCACTTGTCCAGGCTGGATGGCTTCCTGTTGGTTTTAGGAATGGTTATCAAAAACCATAAGCATTTAAAAGTAGTATTTGAATATAACTGTAGGCACCTAGGGTATGGTCATCTCACCAAAATTTAGACAAAATTAGCTGTCAAGGAGTGAATTAGTTAGCTTTCACTACTTTTAGTGTCAGTAACAGGAATTTCCAATTTGAAATTATTTTCCCTGTTTTCATAGGGAACGTGTGTAACTAGGTACCTCATTTGGAGTGACATGACTTACCTAGGAGCCCACATCCCTCATCACTATGACGAGCTCAGCCTTCTAACTTCTGAAGTTAACTTCTTCCCCCTGCAATGTGTGTTACCGTGGCCTGCAATGCAATGAACTCGGCATTTTTCAGCTATTAGTAACTGACTTTAGAGATATTCTTCCTCTGTCTTGAGGAGAAATGGCATGTATTTTTCTACAAAGAAAATATAAGTGCTATCACTGTGATCATGAAGTTACAGCTATGCGTGATGAACACCACAGCCAATGCAATTAATACAGTAGCCTGGAATATATTATCTAGTGTGAAGGAGATCTGGATACTTTTTGGCATAATTGGAAAGAGAATTTAACTTCCTTTTTAAAGAATTCTCCCTGAAATAAAGAGTAGGATTTTTTTTTTAATTATTATTTAAAGTGAGTGAAGTTGCTTAAGGAGCACAACAAAAGCTATTAAAACTTTGACAGATGTTCTGCTCTGGTGAAATGTGAAACTGTTAATTTGAACCCAAATAACATAGAGATACATTAAGCACATCAGAACTTTTTATTATGATACAATATTTTTGTAGACTGAATTATTTCTTTTTTTTTTTTACTATATTTTTTTTCTAGAATGGTTCTTTCATGAAGTATCCGAAAGCATCAAGATTGGGGGAGAAATAAAATCATCTGAGAATTTTCAGCCTCATAAGAGCTCCACTTCAAAGGTCATCTTGCAAAGGTGTTTTCATCTTGGATACAGTCATGTCGACTGTCTGCTCCTTTGATGATAATAATGGACATCAGTTCTCACAGTTTTCATAAAGTGGAGGATGGTATAAGTCACTGCACATTATATTGCTAATAGATGGTAAAAATCCTGGGTTTATAGATATGTGTATAGAAATTTCTGTGTATCTTCCAAGTGCTACAGTAGGGGTTGTTCTTTCTTGAAAGTTAATAATCATGAGAATACTTTCGCATGTTCTTTATAATTTTTCTACATTTTCTTGCTTCATAAGACTACATGTTCTGTTACAGAAGAACTGAAAAAAAAAGATGTTCACATGAACATCAAACGCTGAGAAATGGGTATACCACGAGCAGGACAGAGAAAGGTGAATTTCCTGGCCCTCTTGCCTTTTCTAGGTCCTGACAAAAATACCTGGGCTTCTCAGGGACCTTCCCAATCACAGTAAACTTGTTTACAAATACCTATGAAGGACATATTTTCTTATAATTGTAGCCAAAGATTCAGTAAATCTTCATTAATCAGTGGTGAGGGTGATTTTCCATTTCAATACTTTACCTAGAGAAACAGTGGATCTTTTGCCTCTCAGCATCTAAATTAAGATCAGGTTTTTATCTTACACAAAAAACTCTTTAGCAATATCTGCTGTTTTCTGTGCTGCAGAGGAGGTTACAGAAGATGCTACAGGCTGATCTAGCTCCAAGAACCTGTGAAAAGTTCAGAGCTATTTTCAGTGATGACCCTGTCTATGGTATTGTTCCTGCTGCCCCTTCCCAAGAAGAGGGAATTGCATGTGAAGCAATTTGTTCCCCTTTGGCAGATTTCTGATGCCCCATGTCCTACGTACCTCAGCCTGTGTGTTCGAGGCGTGTTCTAGATTAAAAGATATCAAAAATACAGAAAGGGTTTGTCATATAGACCGAACGCAAGGAATATCTTAACAGGCAGAAAGAAGGATGAGTGAGAGCTTAGCAAACTAATACAGGCCTGGAAAATAAGATGTGATGACCTTTTCATCACTGGCTTTCTCAGTATGTAGAGGAAGATAATTTATTTTCCCCGTACTTCAGTTTCTTTCTGTACATAGCACTTCTTGAAATAAGCTTTGGAGGGAGAAATGTTAAATACCAGCAGTTGCTTACAGGTTTCGATCAAAGAATCACACTAGCTGTTTACTTTGAGCAAGTAAATGCATTATATAGATACAGAATTTCAAAGTAAAATAGGTCATGAAATCATAACATGGTAAGGCATTCCTCTCAGACTCTGACCAGAAGGTATCAGAGGGCCTGTGGTATTTTATGAGACATCTGTACCATGAGCTAAAGAAACAACTGGACATTAAAGAGCCTATGACAATCTTCAGAGGAAATGACAGTTTTTCACCTTCAAATCTGAAATTACAGGTAATTATATTTTTCTTCCTTATTTCCCCTGTAGTTCCAATTAGGGATGCTATTTTTTACTTCCTCTCCTGAAACATGGTGCAATTTCGCTATACATTATTGAATAGCTGCCTTACGTGACTCCAGAGGTGAGTGCTTCTTGGATGAAATGTGCCACACAGATTCCTTGATTACATCACAGAGATATTGTGACCAGCTTGATTAGATAATGCTAAAGAAGTGTTGTGAGATACTTGGATTAAAAGCATTATGTAAGGCCAAATTAATTACGAGTATTAATACAATCTTGATCTAAAGTGTAATTTGAATCAAGGATAAAATAATAATGAAATCTTGTTGAGTCACATACAGAGTGCTTTGCTTCTCCATATAAAATATCTCCCACATAATTTAAAATGTTTCCGTGGAGCAGAGCAATGCTGCTCAGAAGTGACAGGAATATGCATTTCCAGATGTGAGTCATCGCTGAACCTCAGCACTCATTTCTTTGTTCACATTTCAAGCACCAGACATCATGTTCCCTACGACAGTTGCCTTCAGATGCCTTGATGGGATGTGAAAGGAGGAACCCTCAAGACAAGAAGGGGTTGTTTAATTGTGTTTTGAAGTTTGGAGGGTTATTTTTGTTCCCTGTGTAGATCTGTGGCGACATGGCACAACCATCCTTGTCCCTGGGTGAAATCCTAGCATTTCTGAAATCAAAGAAATGTTCCCTTTGATTTCAGTGAAACCAGGATTTTCACCACATACAAGTTTCAGTACTATGTTCATGGAAATGCTGGAAATAATGTGAATTTATGTAGCCATGTAGTCAATTTCCCCACAAAACCAGAAAAAGCCAGACTGAACCAAAGTGACTGATCACCAAATCTGTCTCAACAGCTGGGTGGCCAGCAGAGGGTTCCACTGCAACTTTTTGCTCAGTAAGTTTTAAATTTTTTGTGGATACCTAGAAAGTTTGGTTTCAGATTTATTTAGTGAAATCTGAATGCATGGAGATTAGACTTCTAAGATGAAAATTGTTATATTGCTTGAGTAGATTCTTTTGATTAAATACATATATCTACAGTATATTTAAGATATCTGCTCTAGGAGGAAACGAGTTGTTCTCTAGATCTGCACTGACTCTACGAGGAGTCTGCAGTATGTAACTACATTGTTATATACATTTGTATATTATACAAATTTTATAATTTTCTATTTATATTTTTATTTAATTTAGGGTTTTAATGATATAGGGATGGAATATTGAACTATACAAGGCTACTGTGCTAGTCAACACAGAAATGTGAGCACAGAATTGTATTTTCACTTTAAGAGTATTGTATCTCTGCAGACTTCTCTCTTTGATTACTATCTAATGAAATGCTTGAACTGAATAACCATTTTCTTTTCAGGTATTGGACAAATATCTCCAATGACCACTCTTCACACGAACTCCACTTATAAGGCCAGATTTCCGCATGCTGACTTCTTTGTTACATAGAACTTGAGCTGAGTGACTAAAGCCAAGTCTATAAATGACATTCTGAACATTCAGTTCTCGTCCTTTTATTTTTGTTTACTTCTGTGCTTCATTATGAGAGATACATGTTTTTGTGTATCAGGGATTATAATTACTCATGTCCATAGAGCTGCTCACCAGAGAGTATAATTATTGCTCACACATTGGCTCAAGGCAAGAATTGGACTTGAAAGTCTGACACGGTCATGATTCTTACATTTTAATTTGTTCACCTCCTGGTTGCACCTTACAGATCAGCTATGCCTGTCCTAATTTTTCAATACAAAGAGATTAAACTCCTGCCTTTGTATTCTCTTTTTTTTTTTTTTTTTTNTTTTTTTTTTTTTGTGAGGAAGATATACCCGAGAATGAAGTTCACCTTACTTACAAAGACACAGAGCTGTCTGAATTGCTACCTGGTGCAGGGATGGGGATGGCACACAGGGCAGCTGACCATGTGTGCAGCATAGCCAATCTTACAGAAATGTTAGAGGCCACAGAGACATGATAGACAGTGCTTGGTGCACAGGGATAGAGGGCATTGTCCTTTTTTGGGAGAATTCAAGCAAGGTCATGGGGAGGGCTACATATCTTACCACAGTTAGTGAGAATTATTCAGGCTGGAGGTGACATATCCATTGCTCATGAGCCACGTGTAGGTCAGTAATCAGTTTGATGTGGCCTTTGAAGACACCATCAAGATAAGGGTTACAGCAGGGATGGCCAGAAAACCTGCATCACATGCTCTCTAGAGGTGCTGTGCATGACTATTTATTTCCAGGTGCAACTTGGTCCAGAATTCAAAAGAACTTTTAGCACAGGAAGATGTTAGACTACCCCTTGCTCACCTGTGGAACAGGAGCAGAAGAAGGCTACTGCCCAGCACAGGTACCAGCTCTTTTGCTATTACACTGGTCTGTGCCCCCCTTATACTTCTGGTCTCTCCTGTTTTCTGCCTGGTGCACAGTTTAATTTCCTGAGAACTCTCATGCTTCAGTACAACAAAACTCTCCAGGTTTTAACACAGCACATCTGGTAAAGCATTATGCCATGTATTATGTGTTGAGCTAAACCAAACAAATGAAGCTCTATCAAGCAACAAAAACTGGAAACATCTTTGCCTATTGCTAGCAATGTGTCCCTAAATCACTGAAAAGTATCTGATACTCAGGCTTTACTGGGGTGGTTTACTCTGAGTTTGTATGAATATTTTCCTCCACAGCAGGGAGCCCTGCCTATTTCCTCGGAGCTATACTGCAAGGCAAATATGCATGAGTTTATTTTGGGAACTAGACACCTAGCTATAATGCTAGCGATGACCAAGATTTCTCCATAAGGCCTTAGTAAGATATATGAGCCTACGGAGAGAGGGCCATCATGCTCTCCATGCTATCACCAAGTGAACAGAGAAGTCACTTTTTCCTCTATACTCATGAACTCATTACGAAACAACATTTTTTTTAAGGAATTTTACAGAAATGCTGGAGTGTTAAGAGGAGAATGAGTGAGCCAGTTACAAATATTACTTATTCAACACTGTCCTACATGACATTCTTATATCTAAAATGAAGAGACATGGGCTTGACAGATGGACCATTTCATGGATAAGGAATTGGATGGATGGTCACACTCAAAATAGTTGTGGTCAATGGCTCAGTGTCTGAGTGGAGACTTGGGACAAGTGGCTTTCCTTATGGGTCAGTATTTGGACGGGTGTTGTTTAACAGTGCAAGGTCCTGCACCTGGGTCAGGGCAATCCTAAGCATAATTACAGGCTGGAGGATGGATTGAGAACAGCCCTGAAGAGGAGGACTTCAAGGTGCTCGTGGATAAGAAGATAACAGGAACTGGCAATGTGCTCTTGCAGCCTAGAAAGCCAACCGTATCCTGTGCTGCATCAAAAGAAGCATGACCAGCAGGTTGAGGGAGGTTATTCTACCCCTCTACTCTGTCCTCATGAGACCTCACCTAGAGTACTGTACTCAGTTCTAGACTCCTTAGGATGGGAAGGACATGATCTGTTAGAGTAAGTCCAGAGGAGGGCTATGAAGGTGATTAGAAGGCTGGAGCACCTCCTCTATGAGCACAGTCTGAAAGAGTTGGGCTTGTTTAGCTCAGAGAAGAGAAGGCTCTAGGGAGACCTTATAGTAGCCTTCCAGTACTTAAAGGGGGCCTACAGGAAAGATGGGAAGGTGCTCTCTATCACAAAGTGTAGTGATAAAGGGTAACAGATTTAAGCTGAAAGAGGGGAAATTTGGATGTTAGGAAGAATTTTATTCCTGTGAGGGTGGTAAGGCACTGGAACAGGTTGCCCAGGGAAGCTGTGGATGCCCCATCCCTGGAAGTGTAGAGTCCAGGTTGGATGGGGTTTTGAGCAACCAGACCTACTGGAAGGTGTCCCTGTCCATGGCAGGAGGGTTGGAACTAGATGGTCTTTAAAGTCTCTTCCAACCCAAACCATCCTATGATTCTATGAATA
The DNA here is from genome assembly GCA_013389865.1 of Piaya cayana. Taxonomy (NCBI): domain Eukaryota; kingdom Metazoa; phylum Chordata; class Aves; order Cuculiformes; family Coccyzidae; genus Piaya; species Piaya cayana. The sequence goes on along the minus strand of WAAB01018448.1, from coordinate 346,589 downwards.
TCTCTTAATAATAAATGTTCACAAACAAGCACAAACGAAGTTCATTCTGCATATTTTAAAGTCATTTTACCTGTTTCTTTTACAAAACTTATGTCTCACTATATGATTTTAAGTGGTTTTACAAAATGCTTCAAAAGACGTGATTCTGTAGAGTTTGCATACACTTGATACATGTCTCCAGAATTATTTGTTCTTGTGCATCCTTTTAGTTAAAGAACAAAGGCTGCTTAAACTTTTATTGAGACAGCTCAAGTAATTTCCTTATAGCAAACTGAATGAAAAACACATCATTAAATGAAGATTTAAAGATCAGGGGAAAAGCCTTTTCATGAGAGCACAACTCTTGAATAATAACTTCAGCTTTGACAGTGAATTCTTACTTATTTAATGGAATCCTAGTAAGCAGTACTTCATCCCATACGTGTCAGGATTTTTCAGTGAGAGAAAATGAACTTTAGTCCTAATGTGTGCTCTAGGAGTGAAAGGCAGTGGGACGATATAGTAGGGTATTTAAAACTTAATTTTCTCAGTTGTCTTTAAAGGTAGCTTGGGTGCTGATAATAGCACTTCCTTGTTCTCCATCAGGTGTAGGAAAACACATGTCACTGTCCTTTCCTTCACCACCCTCTGGTTCTGATCATTCATGCAACCCAAAAATCCATCTCTCCAGCTCTCTCCAAGGAATCAAAAACTGTGACTTGGCTGCATCTCTTCACCAATCTGCCACACTCACCCCAAGCCTTCCTTTGCCATCACACCATCCCCATGCTCAGCCAGCAAGCCAGAGCCTGGACAGACACTGCCACTGGTGCATGCTGGAAGCTCACATCCTCCCACACTCCCAACACCTTGGCACAGGGGCTAGTGTGAGGACAGTTTAGGGGACCCACAGCTGCTGCAGTGCTTGGCAGTGAAGTCACCCTCATGATCACCACCTGCCCCTTCCGTGCAAATGCTCAGGTCAGCACCTTTGCAGTGGGCAAGGTCTGCAGTAACATGTTAGGCTGCTGAGGTTGCAATCCTTCTTACCTAATCCCGGCTTTCTAAAGGTTAGAGATCTAGATACTGGCCTGTTTCCTTTTCAGCTAATAGAAGGAGACAGGAACAGCTGTGCTTAGAGCTGAAGATCTGTGTGGACCTCACTGCTCTTGGAAGGTGTCTGTCCTCCACCTACGGGGACATCAGTTAGCTAACACTAACTGCATGTGGCATTGCCAAGTCTCAAGAGTTTGCAGAGACAGACCTTCACCTTTATATGCACTGAAATGATTTTAGCATTAACAGAACTTTTATTGGCAAAGAAATTGCTCTGCTATAAGGAAAGATCTACACATGGTCCTCCCAGCATCCAGTCCTAATATTTCAAGTCTTCTTTGGAGATTACAGGATGCAAGAGCAAAACAAACAAAAAATTTGCTCAAAGATGAAAAAATATTGTTGTTAGAAGCTAATGAAATAAATTACTAAATCACTTTACACTGGTTTGCAAATAGCCAAATCTCAGACTGAGTTACCTCAAAAGGACTATAAATTCTCATTTTTGAAAACTAATAAAATAAATAAAACCATGCTAACATTCTCTGATCAAAATTAAAAGTAGAACCAAGAAAAGTAGAGGCAGATTATTTGTGTTTCTCAAACATTATTGCTGGAAATATATTTATGTCTATAAGCACAAAGAAGAAATTAAAATTGACACTATTCATAAATCACCACATTAACAGTAGTACTACATAAATAATTTCATTGAGTACTAATCCATTTAAAAGTCATATAGAATCATAGGATTGCTTGGTTGGAAAAGACCTTTGAGATCATAAAGTCCAACCATACCTGCCCACTACTGAACCATATCCCTAAGCACTTCTACCTGTCTTTTAAATTCTTCCAGAGATGGTGACTCAATCATCTCCCTGGGCAGCCCGTTCCAGTGCCAAATAATCCTTTCAGTGAAGAAATTTTTCTTGATATCTAATCTGAAACTCTCCTGGTGCAACTTGAGATCATTTCCTCTTGTCCTATTAACTATCACTTGGGAGAAGAGACCAACATATAGTAGCAAAGAACGGTACTCTCATTACATGAAGTGCTTCATAATAAATAAGTGAACCACTGAGTAAATCCATCTCATTCATAACTTGCATGGAAGATGGTAAAGATAATCAGTGGGACAAAAAAAAAAAATCAACCGAATCCATCAGTGCTCTTTATGAAATTCTTGTTTAGTGCCAAATTAAAGTTTCTTAAACTCTTTTTGTCATGTCACTATTTGATTCTTTAAGTTAAACATGTATCTGAATAGAGAGCCAAAGCTCTATCTTCCATTTGCAAATAAGAAATAATTTGAAATTTGATTGAATGCATTTCATCAAATAGAATGTCTGGAGTTAGAATGTGATTGTGAAGCCATTCCAGTACAGTAAATGTTCTGTAAGCTCTTTTTGAGGAAAAAAAAGTGACTTGCTTGTTTTCTAGCAGTAATATTTAGTTTTTACAAATACACTTTCTGTACCTTGCGTTTTTGTGATTGAGCTGTTTTGGTGGATCTCACAGGTTTAAAACTTAGTGAAATACCTCTGTTCCACTGAAGTGGAAGCCTTGATCAGGCATTATTTTTTCTTCTTAAAGCTGGAATTAATATAGAAACATGTCTCTTAGTACATTTATATCAACATTTTCTTCTGCTCATGAACAAAGAACTCAGGAGTGAAAAGACAAAATGGGGGCTGTCTCAAAGACAGGAGAGAAAGGCAGGGGCAAAAAATTATACGCGTATACCCGTGTTTAATCTTAAAATCCATAGAAGATCAACTCTGCTTTGCCTTTTGCATTTTGTGCTAATTGGGAACAGAGGTGGATTGGCATCAGGACCATTTACTGAAAAAAGGAAAAATCTTTCTCCAGGTTAAATATTTCATATAATTCATCTTTTCCAGTCATTAATCAGTACTGTCTTCTGAGACAAAATGACTATGTTGTTTCCTGTTGCAAAAATATAATTTTTATAAAAATGTTCAACTGACAAAGATTGCAGAACATATATTATGAACTTGTATGAGCCAAATCTTTGTTGGCAAAATCTCACAGGGATTTGCTTGATTCTGCAAAATGTATTTCCACCTCTAGCTCAGCATACCCATACTAGAGATACTGAACTATAAGCAGACAATCAATCCCACGTATCAAAGTAAGGTTTTCCAGCAAGTTGCAAAACTCATCCCTAGTTGTTTCTGTTCCAATAACTTTTCTGTATTTTTATTGTAGAAAGTTCTTGTTGACAGAAAATTCCTTTCTTATGCTTCATTCACCCCAGAAGATACAAAATGTATCTCTAGTGTAACTCTAAGTGTGCAAGTGTATATGCACACACATGTGTGTACTCAAATACATACAAAACATCAGCTAGATTCCTAATATCTATACCCAAAGATAAAAAGCAGGTCAGAAGAACACATAAATGCGCACAGTGAAATGAAAAAGGAAATCTGTTTTTAAAAACATTCTTACTGCTACCACCAACATAACAGACATAGCTCTCCTACCTATCACCAACTAATTTTTTTTAATTGCTGTACACGAAAACAAGATTTAAACCAATGCCTTGGAGGCATGAAGTTCCTAGTTATGTACCACTTCAGTAGACATCCAACTTCATCAGTTCAGATTTTGTTTCGGGACAATATAAAAAAATCTGAAGAATTTTTTGACTGCTTATAAATATTTTGAGATTAGTGACAAGAAACAAGATAAAGTAATATTGATTTATACAAACAAATTAAGCATCAGTGAAGAAAGCCATTGAAATGACTGAAACTCCCAAAATTCTTAGAAGACTAAATTTCTTCTAAAAGATTTTTTTCTCAATTAACTAACTTGGCAGTACTCAATAAAAGTTAAAAGCTGTTGAGCTAAGTTAATAATAAGCTAAGTGAGTACAGACAATAACAGAAATTATCTTTTTTTTGTTAGACAGCTTCTTCACAACCAGTTGTAACCAAGAGCTCTACTGTATGATTGGGAAAACTCTTGGCTTTAGATAGATTCTTAGAAGAGAAATTTCATCTTCAAACCGAATGGTTTCCATGTAGCTTTAAATCTTCATTTTGTTTCCTTAAACTGTACAAGGAGATGGAATTTTATTCTCTCATATACCAACCAGGAGCTAGAAAAAATTAGCAACAACAACCTGGATAGATGGTTACACATAACATATTGAATACTGCACTAGGATGTGATATGCTGTGTATCGCAAATAACATAAAATCATTAAACGCTTTAATGTTAAAGGCACTTAAGTAATTTACACAATTTACTGGCTAGTCCATGAGTCAGTATTTAAGGATTAATATTATAGGGTTGTTGTTGCTGAACAATGGCAGTGGTCAGTTCCCTTCTTTTTCCACCACCTTATTTTGTGGTTGTCATCAGTGGTATCACTTAATATTTTACTGAACCTCCATTTGCCGGTCTTCTCATTATGCAGACAAATTTCTTTTCCCTGTAGCCAAGCACCTAGAGAATAATACAAATACTATCTTGTTTAAACACACAAAAATTGCTTGGATTCAGAGGCCAGTAAATGGAGTGAAGTCAGTCTCAGGTGCTTCTAATTTTTCTGCTTAGGTTTGTACATTCCTTGAGTTACAGGGTGGCGTTGTTCATAAAGGATACTGAGATCACATCCTGACTGTAATTTCTGCTGATTTTGGAACAGTATACACTTCTCTTCATCATCTTAGAAAAATAAGAAGGGAAAAGAAAAAGAATTTTATTTTCTATTCATCATTGTTCAGCATACAAACTGCTACTCTGAGCTATTTGAAGCTGTTTGAAAATTTTAGCACCACTGAATACACACAGGACACAAAGGAGAATTCCATTAACTCAATTAAAATGGAAAGAAAGATGTCAAGCACAAGAAGTCCCACAAATTATTAAATATTCCCTTAACATTATCCTGGCTATAAGGTAGCTGTGAAAGTAGATTTGTCTTTGTTGGAGGAAATATCAAGCCAAATGTTGTCACTGTACTCTCTCATTTGAAAAGAAGTTGCATGATGTCAAAATGTTTTATTCCTATAATTTATCTGACATTTTATTTTTCAGTATGCCTTGCTGTATATGTTAAAAGATTTGTTTTCATGGAATTAATGGAAAGAAAGGGGACAGTAGGCATAAAAAATGTGAGTCAAAGTAAAAATAAATTATCTATAGCCATGTACCTCTCTGAAAAAGTGACAAATATCTTTGACACTGGGATAATTGGCTGCTTTGTGTGACAAAGGGCACAGAGTAGGCATTAGCTCACTCAGAAACTGTACTGTCTTTCATTGGCAATACCCAGGCTTATTGGGTCCTTGCAGCAGGAAGGCAACCAGGAGATGAGCTGCAGTTCCATCCACATCTTGTGTTTCCTGACCTTGTCACTCTTGTCACATGAAATCTCCGAGGATGTGACCAGCATGATGTGACTTGTCCTGCTTGTTTAGAGACGTAGGACAAGAATAGCATGCCCTACCTGTGGCTAGTGCAAACAGTGTTTGTTTCTTTTATATCATGATTCCCCTGCATCACACACTGATCACAAGAATGCAATTCGACTCACACTAAATGAGAAATCACTTCATATTACATCTGTGAGTAATGTTATTGTGTCTAAATTACTGTCAGTGAAAAGAAGATGGATAAACTGAGACATTTTTCTGGTGTGCATTCTCTTTTATTAATAATAATAATAAGCAAAATCACTTGTCTTCTTAGACAGGCTGGGAATACAAGCAACTGCAACTGTTCCATTATGCCATTTACACAAGAACTTTGTGCTAAATAGGCACATATTTTTGTATTGTCACTGCATGAACAAGAAAAGATTGCTCAAAAGAAACAAAGAGAAGCCCAGGGGCACTGTGGATATTAATTTAATCACGGGACCATTTACTTGCTCACTTGAATTCAAACCCATTCATAGCAAGGAATTCACCAAACTTTGAGATTTAGACATCAGAACAAGCCTGTTTTATCTGATTAAGTAAGCTGAAGGGAAATTTTGCAGTCTCTGGCACATTAGAAGATAAAAATCCTTCCCTTCCTTGCCCTCCCGCACATGCTTACACCTTGTCTCCAGGAACACACCACATGAGGAAGAAACTTATCAGTAATCAAAACTTTTAAAACTAAGACTGGGATTAGACAGAACATAGAAACATGTTTCAAAATTAATGCAGCAAAGAAATATGGCACTAATAAAGACAGCCTTATGCTTCATTTTAATATTTCCTCATTTTGGTTATTGATTTGCAGTATTGGCACCTCATTAGAGCATAAACTACAAAGAAGGGTTCAGGATAATAGATTTGCTTTAGGCACCAGTGTTTGAAGAAAAAGGAACAAGTTAATATTTTAACTGTGTGTGGGCAGTAAGGAAGAGGGGCTTATCTGTAGATTTACTGTGAAACAATTATGCTCCTGCAAGCTCTAAATCCCTCTTCTACTCACAATTAAGGGCATAGATAACTTCTTAATGTACAGCAGCTGACAGTTCAGATGATGGAAAGCCAATATCTATCAGTCTCTGTTTACTTCTCACTCTGTATGGGGAAAATCAGCCATATGCAGAATCCATTTGAGACAAAAAGAGCTTGACTAGCAGCGTAGAGATGATTTTCCGTATGAAACTATTTCATCCATCAATTGTCTCCAGCAAGATACAACTGGATGTTTCATTTGCAAGGTGGAGGAGGAGATACCAAAGGAGGAAGAAATCAGTTCACTGAGAAAGTGAAAACTCCTTTCAGACCAAAATTTCAAGTTCCTGAATGACTTCTGGATAGGCTCTGCACAGCTCATAGATAATTCTTTTGTTTGTTCATTTGTTCCTCAGAAATGTAATTGAGAGAAAACTTGCCTTGAACTCGCATGTCTTTGTTCATAGGGTGAGCAGTGCAAAAGGCAAGGATGGGGGATATTAATAGGTGTAATGAATCAAATTTCACAGTCTTTCTTCAGTTTGTTTTTTATCATTTATATAACACTCTAACTAAAATTGGCAGAAGCTTTAGTACTTCACAAACCCCAGAATTTGGTCTGCTGTGTTTCACTCTGAAGCTCTTGCCTCCACCTCTTAAAAAGAGGTACAGTATTTTTACCTGTAAATACAATTTATTTCACTAGTAAAATTTAACCAATCCAACAACAAAGGTTGTTTTAATGCACGTTACTGCTCTGTTCGAGTAGAAAAAGCTATGAAAGAAATCATTCAGAATCCAAGCACCCTGTGGCTCTCATTGAACCCTTTGAAGGCAGGGAGGCTTGTCCATATGTTGTAGGATTCTAGGAGCAGGGAGTTACTGGCTGGGGAAGTCAACGTGTATGACACTTGGATTGTCAGTTTAAGCACTCTCATAACTGTTCTGTGTCCTTGTTTTTCCCATTAATCTCTTCCCTTGAAGGATGTAAAAGAAAGACTGACAACTAAACTATGCCTACAGGATTCCAAATGAGAAATATGGATTGTCTCCAAAATATCAGTAAAAACATCCCAACATTTATATTATTTTTTAGATTTCCATATCCTCCCTCTGTTACTTTCTCTGTCACCTTCTGTTATCATCTCTGTTACCTTCTGTTATCATCTCTGTTACCTTCTGTTATCTTTCACTGGAGATTCCCAGCTGATCTTTATCAGGAAGATTTAGAAAGGAATTTGTTTAAGGAGACTTTAATGAAGATGGCAAACAATATCTTGCTCATGCTAACTATGGAGTAACCGAGGAGACTGAAAACTTGTCCTCCATCTGCCAAAATTTGTGGGTTCAAACCCATATGGAAATGAAGTCAAAATTGCTCTGTATCACTTGTATTCCTTCAGGATTCTATTTTGGTTTCAATGAGACTGGTAGCAGACTAGGGCAAACAAGTGAAAATCACAGAATTATAGAATGTCCTGCATTGGAAGGTACTGATCAACACTGAAATTGCTTCATTCCTTTTTATTCATTTGCCCATGACTGAAGATCTCACTCCTAGAATATGGTAGAAAAAGCAGGTTTTTATTTTCAAGGGCATTTACATAATCTTTGAATTTCTTCAGGGAAATCTGAATGTTACTTTTAAGGTTTCCTAGATTTGACAGGAATTTGCAAGATTTCTGTGAGCTACTTAGATATTTCACATGGGCTTTCTTAGCCTTGTGGTACAAGCTTATTGTATATAACTCATGAAACTCTAAGTTAAGCCTAGAAAATCAGTATGGGATGATATTCAACACAGTAGCCAATAGCAATTTTTTCAGTTACAAATCGTGTAGTATCTTCATTAGGGAATTCTCTTACAAAAATGTAAATACTCTTCTGCAAATGTGCAGAGAATTTAGGACTGTGGAACAGTGGTTTGGAAACATGACAAAACCTATTCTATGTTATTTATAATTAATTTATCTAAGCATCCAGTTTTTGAAAACCAAATTAACATCTCTATTGCATCAGTGTCTTTGGAAAATATACATAGTGATGGTACATATGACTACAGAGTGGCTTACAGATGTCATTTTACCAAAGAAGGAAAAAAAACCCAAAACACTGTGTAATTTCAATACATTCAAACAAGTCCTCCAGGAAAAGTTTAAGACAGACCCTGTAAAAATTTGACTACAGCTAACGAGCATTAAGGACAATACAGGTGAATAGTTGCCACTTTTGAGAAAGAAAGGCAAATCAGCAGAAACCAACCTCCCCTTGATGTCCCTGTATTCTTGGCAGCATCACGTTCTTTGTCAGTTTTGCTAAACTACACCTTATGCTTTGTTGAAGGCAGTTTCTTCATCTAACTATCTAATTTTAAGAGTTTTTTTGCCATTTTCACCTATTGAGGTATTTCAACTACTAATGGAGTGTCTAATGTCTTACAGGTGACCTATTTCCTACAGAAGACTAGCTGAAGTCATCTTGAATATGATCACTAATACCTGAAACAAGCTCTGGCTAAAAATCATTACTTCAAAGAGTAAAAACACTATCTGTATAATTTTCATTTTTGCTTTGAACAAATAAGAAATGGGATGACCTTGGAAACAAACAAGCATGCACTGAAGAAGGCTAAACAAATGAACATCTATGAAAGCAGCTAGAACAAAGAGAATGAGCAAGACTTCTGTCCAAATTAGTTGCTAATTAATATCTTTGTTAATCACGTGTGTCAAATAGGATAACTAACATTATTAGATAGGGTGCTAGTATAGAAACTAGAGAAAAAAGTTAACTTCTCTCTCTGTGGCTGATTCCCTGTGTCACTGTGTTCAATAAAGTTTAAACACAACAATGCTGAAGAAAATAGAAGGGTGCTCAGGGATGGCAGTAATGAAGGACTCAGTAGTGTCTAAGAGCCTAAACAATACACAATGGAGAAAACAGATGCCAGTGAATGACCTCTAAATAATATCCTAACAGCCTTTCCCACCTCTGCTGTATAAGAGAGAAATCTGGGTCAGATGAACCACTGTGGCATCTCTTATGTTTTCAACTGATGTATGCTTCCATCCCTAGCGGACTTCCCAGATATGGAGACCCAGGTGAAATTGTATTGACTGACAGCTAAAGGAATGATCTATGGGACACTGGGATCATCTCTTTGGCTTGGTATTGACTTTTAACTGAACTAAATTCCCAGAGCACTGATATGGTCTATCTGATCTGTTTTCCACAAATAAAATAAAAATACGGAGGACAAGCTGTTCTTCATGAATATTGGCAGAACAATTTATAGCCCTGAAAACAAATGTAGAAGTAATTACTTCTGTGGAAGAGAGTGATCCTTAGTATATGAGGAAACACAAGCGGCAACATAGTTTTTTTGAACTTTGTCGGTACTTTAGAACAGATCAGTCTGCAGCATTTAAAGTATTATTCCTTGAAGGCATTTAATAACAAGGAGGACTACTTAAACATGTCAAATGAGGAAAAAAAAAGAGGAAAACATATCTTTTAACTTTTTATAGCATCTCACTTGCAATGGCCATGATTATGTTTGAGAAGGAATTTCTGTTATGCTGTTTAAAGTTTTAAGAACATGATCTGTTGTGCTAATATTGTTCATGCTTCACTACCCAAATATGAATTATCATGAAAGTCTGGTAAAAATCCAGTCTGGCTGCTTCTGAGTTATGGAATATGAGCAAACGCACTTCTGCATCAGTTGAAAAATCTTTAGGTTGCCCCTTTACACTCCAATTCACATAACTTTGTGTTTGAAGTATACCTGCCTTTGGCATATTTGAAGAAATCTGTTTTTTAAATAATCAGGTTATGCATCTTAAACCTGCCTGCCTCAATCACAGCTGTGCCATGTTGCATTTTTATTAAAAAAAACGTATTTTCCCTTGAGAGAAATATGTGCATCTGTGCATGACTCTCAATGAAGTCATGCACGTACCTGTATGTACAATGTGGTGATAAAGCATAAATAAAATGGAGTTGAAGGAGAAATGAAAATTATAAAAGCTATTGGAAAATATCTCCCCTCCAAGTGTAAGGTATATAGGAATCCAAGAAGATTATCTCCATAAACACATTTCTTAGTCCAATTTCACCTTAGGATGTCACAGATAAGCACAGAGCAAAACTTTTGATTAAACTTCAGTTTCACTTCCTTATAGACCTCAAGGAAATTATATATACAGCACAAATACCAAGTATCATATGTACTCCACAGAACTCATTTTTCTTTATTTTCAGATATGAATTATCCAAGTAAACCTACATAAGAATTTTACTCTGCTGACCTACTGCTTTTTCTTTCATTGTTCCTCAAATCCTTGAGAACCTGAGCTGTACAATCAATCAAAGTTATAGTAAAAAGCAACAAAATGTTACAGTTGAATTGAAAAACTGCATTGATTTTACGTATCATAACTGAAAAAAATAAAATAATTTATTATCTCAACAAAAGTCTAGAAATTAGTTAGGACTAAACAAAATAAAATTTAGTTAATTAGAACAGAATTTAGTTCCTTTTATGAACTAAAATGATGTAGTAGTTTTCATGGATTTAAATGAAGTGTCCTCATCTGAAATGGAGGTTTTAGTGATGCCACAAGTTATTAGAAATCAGTCTTGTTCCAAAATTACACATATAAGAAAATTTAGGTTCATGTTCATTGCAGTCAATTCCTCCTAATCATCTCCTTTCTTAATAATTCCTTCAGAAATATAATTGGCAATCTTGTAAATTTTTTTTAATACTTTCTTCTTATTTTTTTTTCCTCATTCAGTAGAAACAAGATTAAAGACAGTATGCACATTCCGGCAGATGGGTAACTGACTCCTATGGAATGGATATTTGTGAAGAATTACAGGATATGCAATTTTCTCCCCCTAAAACAGGCACAATCTAGCCTCTTGGCTGCCTGAGGCCCATGTATGGACATTCAGATTTCTGGACAGCTGCATTAGGACATCACTTGTATGGATTTTATTTTTATTCAGAATTGCACCACTTGAGTCACATCATGCAAGTTTTAAATGGCATCTTCATTTGTATCTACTGATGATCACATTTGTGTATCACCACTGTTTTATTTCAGGCATGGGAACCATGGTAATGTGACCTCTCATGCTATAAGCAGATGCTCTTCTTCTCTGCAGCGGCAGCTCAGCTGCAAGAAGAAATTATTTATATCAGGTCCACTGCCCTTGATGAGCTGCAGGACCCCAGGAAGCATAGGACAGGAGTTTTGAAGAAGATACAGTATTTATTGTAGCTCCCTTCATGTGTTAAAATTATGTATGACCCTTCAGCTGTAAAGCTCAGTAACCATCAAACTAGGACATGTGATAGCATTTTTCTGAAGGAAGGAAAGTTGTGTGTGGAGGGGGCAAAATGTTTTATCCTTACAAGCCAGTTATTATAGTTGGAAAATATTCATCAAATAACAAAATCTATTTTCTGTGTCTCTTTATCACAACCTGCTTCACTTTGTAATTTATACCTGCCTATGTGTCTGTCTCTCTACCTATCCATCTAAGAGTATGCATATATATATATTTATGTGGGTATGCTTCTACGTGTGAACTATTCTATTTATATTATACAATGCATTAGAAATTAGTTTTACTAATCTAAAGTATTTCAGTTCTTCTGAAGACTGTTTCTTTTTTCTCCAATCTCCTTTCCATATTTAGTTGACATAAGAAATTCTGGGCTTCAGGAATCTGTATTTTAATAATCTAACCTGAAGTCTACATTTCACAGCGGGAAAAAAATGAATCGATGGTTTAAGCTTAAGTGAGACACATTTACAATTAAAGCAAAGTGACGAAATTCCTTTTAAGTGAATGAAATGGAGGCAATTCACATAGCTGGGCAGATGGCCCTGCTTCTCACCTACAAGAGCAGTACAGCACAGTCCTTGCGAGGGGAGAAGTTATGCTAATTTTGAAGACTAAATCAGACTGCTTAGTCTGCAAGAATAGGTCTGTTACTCACAAGTTATATGCGCATCTCTATGTGCAAGTGAGTGTGTATAAACAATATAAGCTTCTAAAAATGAGAAAATGTCTACATTGTCCTTTGCAGACCAAACAAGGAAGACTGCTTCAGTGCCTGGTTAACTTATATGGATTTCTGAAGGCACAGGGCTTCCTCGTGCTTTACACAAGCTGTGTGGTGCCACCAGTCTGATTTAGCACAGCACATGACACGGATCTCCTGTAGGTCTCATGAAATGCCACAATTTAGCACAGACACACTAAGGTCCAGAAAACAACTTCCATGAAAAAACTCAGTGAAAAAATTGGCAATATTTTTTAGTAGGAGACTCCTTAGCACTACTTCCAAAGATGAGACAAGACAGGGTACCATCAGCAAGTCTGCTGATGACACAAAGCTGGGAGGAGTGGTTGATACACCAGAAGGCTGTGCTGCCATTCTGTGAGACCTGGACAGGCTGGAGAGTTGGGCAGACAGAAACCTAATGAAGTTCAACAATGGCAAGTGTAGAGTCCTGCACCTACGGATGAATAATCCATTGCACCAGTAAAGGTCAGGGGTCGGTCTGCTGGAAAGAAGCTATGTAGAGAAGGACCTGGCAGTACTGATGGACAAGAAGTTAATCATGAGCCAGTAATGTGCCCTCATGGCCAAGAAGAAGAATGGTATCCTGGAGTGCATTAATAAGAGCATGGCCAGCAGACTGAAGGAGATTATCCTGCCCCTCTACTCTGCCCCTGTGGGCCCCATCTGGAGTACTTGGATATGTTCCTATGCAACCTGCAGTAGGTAAACCTGCTCTGGGGTAGGGGTGGACTAGATGACTCCCAGAGGACCCTTCCAACCTGCACCATTCTATGATTCTGTGATTCTGTGATCCTAATACAATTCATGGGAAAAATGAAACTAACAAAGGCAGGGGCCAAGTGAGGAGCTTCATGAGGGAGTCAAAATTCTTACCCAAGTATAAGTCCATCAGATCCTATGCAATTTCCTCCAGTGCAAATCAGAGTATGCATGTCCACATATAGGTCACAGGCTTCAAAACCTCTCCTGATTTTAGGTTTGGAATAGTAGAATTTTTACTATTATAGTAGCTATTCTAAGCAGTAACTCTATGGCCAGAGGGCTCACCTGCGATATGTCTCACACTCTACTCACTTCTGAGTCAGTGTTCAAACCCAGCTCTCTCATTTTTCAGTCCTGTTCACTAGATAACAGGCTGTGTTCAGGTGTTTGGAGAGAAGGTAGAGGCACAGAATTCTGCTTTGCTTTTGGTTTGGTTTGATTTGGTTTGAAGAGACTTCTGGAGGTTATCTAGTCCATCTCACATCTCACTTCAATCAGGACAATCATCAAGATCAACATTGCAATTACAGTTCTTCCATCAAAGAAAGCCAAGATGGCATATTACATGGCATCACGGTGCCATATATGACCCCTCACATAAAGGCAATTTTACTTCTTATTTGAAAGTAGAGCAAGTTCCAGTTCTTGCTGCACAAAACCACACATTGCATGGAACAGGGACTGAAACTGGAGCCTTCATCTTCCTGCCAGGTAATTCCTCTTTCATCATATTATAGCTCCCTGTAGCCTAAAGAGTTTTAAGTCTTCTGTCCAAAGTGGAGCATTGTGAGCAAAAGAAATTGAGACAAACCTCTTCCAGAACACCACTGTGACTGCTGGGTGCAACACTCTCGTGGGAAACAAGGTGCAAATTCCCCCCTCAGAAGAAAGAATTTACTCTGTGTCCTTCAGGCTCTGAATATAAAGTTACTGATTAGACAGGTGATGTGCTATGAGCAGCAGCACGACTGTGTCTTAAGCAGGCTAGCATCTGCCACTATTTGTGTGTGAAGTGCAATTAAGCATGTACGTTCTAGGAGGTGCAACTCACTTTATTAAAACCTGTACCAGACCCATGCAAGTCTATAGAAATGGATGCTGTAACTCATCATTCAACCAACACCCTATATTTACACAGAGGAATGCCAATCAAAATGTTTCAACATTAAAAGAGAGTAATGTGTACATTTTAAGGCACCCAGCTTTCCACATTATGAGGCAGTTAGGGAGGACTGCTCAGATGGTCTTCAATTCTAGCCCCACTTGTAGAACAGTAATCTGAATTTTGTATACCCTAGAATAGCTATTTGATAGCAATTTCCACTTCCACTTTTTTTTTTTAATAAACTTCACAAAGAAAACTTTGTGGAATTGCAATAAAAAGTACTAAATGAAATGAAAAGTCTTTTTTAGGTGTCTTTTCTTTAGTTTTCCTTTCTTCCCAGATGACTGTTATCCTATATAGGGAAAAAAAACCTCTTACAAATGTGTTTTGTCAGTCTTAGATCAATGATGAAATGCAAATGCAGACAATTGTCTGCTGAATTGCCAGGTTCATTTTTAAGCATCCCTACATTAAAGTACAACCATCATTCTAATTACTTACTAACATGCTTTTATCTTTTTTCTTACCTTGTGGCAATCTTCCAGTATTGATTTCCAGATGGTGAAATTCCGTGAAAGATTTTCTCTTTCTTTAGTATATGCTCTATAAAAAAGAAAGTTGTCATTATCTTGCATGTACATCTAATTTTACTGTGTTTTGTAAGTGATAACACTTAAATAAAGGACTTCTAAGTATCTGTTCATAACAGAGCATACTGTCAGAGCTGATGGTATGTTAATGGTAGCAAGTTTTGTCTGTTTCCCTCTTCTCATATCACGTCTAACTTTTTACATGACTTTCACTGAATGAGCATTTCATTTCATCAGATGCTGAAGTGTTAGCTTTTTTTTTTCCGGGTGGTAGTGCTTTATTTTTGCACAGTACAAAGAAGTCATTGCATAACTCCCTGAGCATCCTAAATCAGATGATTTGTTTAGAATTGCAGATTATGATCAAAGGGACTACTTGAACCATATTTCTGTCATCAGAATTACACACAAAACAGAGCCATCAAAACCACATTAAAATCTACTTTGAAAAGAGCATGATGCTGAGTAATGAAAAACATGATGCCAAAATTTTTATTTTTAAATAAATATAGCACTGTAACAAGGGAGAATATAAGCTCAAATGAGAAGACATTAATGTTTCTGCTTGTCATTTTCACACACTCTTCTCAAGATGGTGCATCTCTTGCCCTACACCAGCTAAACAAAACTGCAAACTACAACAGTTGAGGTAGCACATTTCATACACGTTTTCAGACACTTCCAGCTCTTGGATAAACTGAGATGCATTAAAATATAAAGGTGGCTGATGAATTCAGACAGATTGTAGTTGTCCAAATGAAAAATTACTATTTCACATTTGCTCAATTTGTTGTTGATACTACAGGCATCCAGTAAGAGCAGGACCTGCATGTTTAACAATAATGTAACTCATTTACTTTTAACAACTGATTGAAGCCTGTGGTTTTGGAGTTTGCTCGAGTTGACTACTGACTTGTCAGTAACTGTTCAGCATGTTCATTGGTTAAATACTAAGAATTCATGACCTCTTACATGATTAAAAACCTGCACTACTTTTATGTCTAATTATTAAATAAAAGCAGTTAATTATTTTGTATGACCTTTTGCCACAAGTGTATCCTTTGACTATTCTTTGGATCAAAAGGCATCTTCGGAAACAGAGATCAAAAGAAGCAGAAGTAGTAGAACAGCTTCCTTCATGATCTACAAACTGCTTATTTCAAATCAAAGCTTGATTTTTCTGTTGGTTCAGTTGGGATTACACAATTACATACGGTGCTAACCATCCCACATTTGGATATCAAAATGAGAAATGTATCTTATTTTTTATTTATTGGATATGCACACAGACACACACACATTGTTCATTTATGGAAAGATAAAGTTAGATTTCGTAATCATGGGAATAATCAGTGCATAAAGTTAATACAAGTTCTATGTATTATTTTTTAAAGCGTTCTTCAGCAGAACAGAATCAGACATCTCAGTGACTCTGGTTGATTGTTCCCAGATTTTGCTGCTTTTAGATGAATAAAAGAGTCCTCAGAGATGCTCTGTAATAAAGGGGGTGAATCAGCTTTTTTCAGCCTTGAAAATACTGGGATGCTTCAATTTATTTTAAAGGCACTCCTAACGACTGTAAAGAGGTGTATCTTGCTTGATATTCTGAAAGCTGCATATGCTAAGTTTATAAGCTTGAGACACATTCCTTTTGACTGTTACTAGCTCAAAATAAAAACAGGGGGGCTGTGCATCTAAAACTTAATTTATGCAGCACTTAGATATTTAGATACAAAATAATCAAGTGAAAAACATCCATCCAGGCAGTTGTTTAATGGCAGAAAGTCTCAGAATTGTTAGGTGCCTCTCAGTAAGCCTACACTTGTGAGCAGGACCAGTACTCTCACAAAAACCAGAGCCACTTTCCTTTTTAGAACAGTATTAATGTTGTCTCCACCTAACTCTGCCTTTTAGATTCAGCTCTCTACTGAATCTAAAGCCTTCAGCTTGGGGCCATTCCCTCTTGTCAAAGAATTTCTTCCTAATGTCTAATCTAGGTCTTCCACTTCCAATTTAAAGCCACTCTCCCCCATGCCATCACTCCATGCCCTTGTAAACACTCCCTCCCCAGCTTTCTTGTAGCCCCTTTCAGGTATTTTTTTTCAACCTTTTCAGGTTGCTGTAAGGTCTCCTTGGAGCCTTCTCTTCTCCAGGCTGAACAACCCCAACTCTCTCAGCTTGTCCTTGTATGAGAGGAGCTCCAGCCTTCCGATCATCTCTGTAGCCCTCCTCTGGACCCTTTCCAACAGCTCCATATCCTTCTTATGTTGGGGATTCCAGAACTGAACACAATACTCGAGGAGGGGTCTCACAAGAGTGGAGCAGAGGGGCAGAACCCCCTCCCTCGCCCTGCTGGCCACACTTCTTTTGATGCAGCCCAGGATACCGCTGGCCTCTGGGTTGCGAGCACACATTCATAGAATAGAATCATAGAATCACCAGGCTGGAAGAAACCCACTGAATCATCGAGTCCAACCATTCCCACCAATCTCTAAACCATGCCCCTCAGTCCCTCATCCACCTGCACCTTAAACACCTCCAGGGAAGGCGATTCAACCACCTCCCTGGGCAGCCCATTCCAGTGCCTAATGACCCTTTCTGTAAAGAATTTTTTCCTTATGTCGAGCCCGAACCTCCAGTGGCGGAACTTGAGGCCTCCTGTCCTGTCCTGTCTTGTCCCGCCGCCGGCTCACGGCGGGCTTCTCACTGACCAGCGCCCCCTCGCCTCTCTCCGCAGGGCGGCCCCCACAGCCCCCCGGGGCGGTGCCCGCGGGCAGCCTCCCCCGCCCCGCCCCGCCGGAGGCGGCTCCCGCCATGGAACCGGGGCGCGGCGGCGCGGACGGTGCGAGGGGGCGGCTCGGGGGGCTCCTCGGGGTGGGGGCAGGGGGGACGGGGCTCGGTTTTTTAGGTGTACGAGCTGCGACTGGGCGCTCGTGTCCCAGGTTGCATCCACACAGCGCGGCCAGCAGGGCGAGGAAGGTGATTTTGCCCCTCTATTTCTCTCTTGTGAGACCTCATCTGGAGTACTTTGTCCAGTTCTGGAATCCTCAACGTAAGAACGATGTGGAGCTGTTATCTAGAGGAGGAGGACAAACATAATCCGAGGGCTGGAACAGCTTCCACACGAAGACAGGCTGAGACAGTTTGGGTTGTTCAGTCCGGAGAAGAGAAGGCTCCGAGGAGACCTTCTAGCGACCTTCCAGTGCTTGAAGGGGCTACAGGAAAGCTGGGAAGGGTCGTTTACAAAGGCTTGTAGTGATAGGACGGGGAAGAGTGGCTTTATATTGGAGAGGGGAAGATTTAGGTTTGATATTAGAAAGAAATTCTTCACTATGAGGGTGGTGAGGCCCTGGCACAGGTTGCCCAGGGTAGTTGTTGATGCCCCATCCCTGGAGGTTTTCAAGGCCGGGTTGGATGGGGCCTTGGGCAGCCTGGGCTGGTGGGAGGTGTCCCAGCCCATGGCAGGGGGGTGGAACTGGATGATCTTTAAGGTCCTTTCCAACTCAAACTATTCTATGATTCTAATCTATGATTCTAAAATTTTTATTCAGCTTTTTTTCTTTTCTGATGTGTTAAAAATCTTAAGGGTTTTTCTCTGCGTTATTGCAGAGCTGTCTTGAGGTTAAGGCTGGGAATCCAATGAATGTTGTTAGTGCTCTGCTTGTTAAAATAAGGAAGTATTAAATATGCAGGTGCAAAAGCAAAGAATTATCAGAGTTGTCAGCAATTTCATCTAGGACTGATCATTTCTAACGTCAGTGAATTGAAATGATTGTTTCTGATCAAACTGTCCTTAGGAATGTAGAAATCAGAGGAGTCGTTCTTACGTTTTTATCAGTGAACAATGGAAGTAGTGATTGATTTTGTCTTATGTCCTGGTTGTTTCTTAATTTGGATAAACTAGTCGATGGGTTGAATTAAACTGTAAAAAATACTTGGCTATGGAGTTGGCTGCAAATGCTTGGCAATTCAGTTCTGTGGTTCACTGTCTTTTACAGCTTTCCAGTGCTTCATCAGCTAAAATTTGGACATTGCGTATTTAAATGTAGTTATAATTATGCTAATAGCTACTGTACACATATGACTTCATTCTTCATCATATACTGTGCTTTTTAGGGTGCTAGATTCCTAGTATTGCTAAATTCTCTATTTTCCATGTATTTTATTACAAACTCTTTCTTTTGAACTATCTCATCTTTTGTTTTACCAATCTAAAATTTGTGTAAGGAAGCCAAGAAAAAGGGTTTTAAAATACAGTGGATACTTTCTGGTAACATACCTGAAGGAAACTTGTTTACTGAAGGATACTGATTTGGTAGATTTAAACCTTATGGAAATGGAGCTATTCAGATAAAGTCTGAAAGTGTGAAACTGAAAAGGAAATTAGAGGTTTATTTTAGTTAGTATATGAAGACTGGTATTGTTTTCCAGAGTCTAAAAGGCCAACTGAAAATTTATACTTGATGTAATTATTATTAGCACATATGAAACTTTGTAAATGAATAAGGGTCTGAATTTTGTGGTCTGCCTCAATAAACTGTAATAAAAAGCATATTCACATTTCCAAACCAATTAGATTTAAACCCAGCTGATTAGATGAACACAGTTTTGATAGAGCCAACATAAGAATAGATAAATTTACACCATTTAATTGTACTTTAATTTGTGAATAGCAGGCCTCATAGAATAAATTCCCTTTTGTGCAAATACATGCATATCTTTAGTAGTGAGAATAGTGAAGAGAAACATGGTAGTGGTAATGGCACCGTGTGCTTGGTTCATTAGATGTCATTGTAAATGACACAGCAAAAAAAAAAAAGGCTGTAGTAGAGAAAAAAGGAGTGCAAAGGAAGAACTCTCAGCCTGTTGGGAGAACACCAGCCAGAAGTCTCAGGTTTAGATTAGGGCTTTTTATTTGGCCTATTCTAGTGGGAACAGAGCAGAAGTGTATCTTTTTATCTGGTTGAGGCTCTTACAGTGCATAACCTGTCTTTGCTGTCAGCACTTTGTAGTGTTTCTTTAAGAAGATTGACAGAGTTGAACTCTTAAGTGACTTAAGATTCTTGTATGTTAAATCTGATATGGTATTTCTTTTCTAGATGTTTCTTAGAAAAAAGACAGTTAAAAAGACCTGTCAAATGATTCTGTTCTGAAAGCAAAATGCTGGAACAGTCCAAACCTGGAAAGAATTAATGAAACATATAATTGTGGGAGTATTGATGTACTTCTGGTATCTTAAACTGACAGTTTACACATATTTAAGTAAGAGGAAATAATTTCCTCAGATAATCTCACTGAAGAGTGATGTACAGTAGCTTCATGAGGGGCCAAACTGATTGTTTTACCCTCCTTTAATTCTGGATATGCTTGATGCTTCCCATGTGTTTTGCTTTGCACCTACAGGCTATTTTGTTTGTGCGTAGACACTGTTTAAATGATAACAAAGTTAGTCTTAAATTTTTTTTAATTATCCATGATTCTTGGATTTTCTTCTAAAAAGCTTTTTTTCTTTTCAAAGATATTAAAAAATATCTAGGATTAGAAACTTCTTTTAAAAGGTGCTCATTTTAGCCTTGCAAAATTTCTCTTGTTAGTCAGAATTGGAGAATGTTAGAAAGCTCTAGAGTATCTTTTCAGTTCATTCACGTTATTTGTTTTTGAAGAATTTACATGACTTGATTTTAGGAGCTAAAATTATTTACAAGCTAAATTGTTTTAAGAAATAAATCATGTTACATTTTAATCAAGTAGTCTTGTGTTTTGGACATAACATTTTAAATATTTATTATTTTCAGTATCAGACTCGTCTTAAGCCTCTTTTAAAAAAATGTATGCTGGAGGTATTGTTAGACTTGTGGTAGTAAATCCAAGTTTCTTCCTCAGTAAATATGTCCATGTTGCTTATTTTTGTGTGTATTATGAGTGTAGGATGCCTAAAACTGACATTCTGGAGTAGCCTTCATTTAATATACATTTTTACAATAAATGCTGCTTAATTGGAACACAAGGCATACTTTAGTCCATCTTGATTATGTAGCTGTCCCATTATCATTATTTATTATGTACATGAAAGACAGTATTGTGTTAGGCCTACCAATTAAATCAAGCTTATTTCATTGTTGCTTAATGTTATGGCCTTCAGTGTCTGTAGTTCAACCAATTTCCACTACTGCACTTGCAGCATTTTGTGCTCCATTATAATGAGTCAATATCTGGGTTCCTATTCTGTAATGCAGAATGAGGTTACAATGATGTGGGTGATTTTTTTTTTGCCTTTCTCTGTAGTACGAAATTGGTGGACTAGTTAAACTAAAAATTATGGCAGCAGAACAGTTTCTCCTGTTATATTTGTGCTTTTAAAGGCAGACCATACAGTATACATACAAGCGTTTTTTGGATATTGACTACACACTATTATTTAGGAGTGTCTCAAGATTTTCTGTTGCATAGTAGTGGAGAATGGCAAGTTGTTTCTGACTTGGGAAATCCTTTTTACGTCTCTTCTATTTCACATGTGAAGAAAAGTGAGCCCTTGAATGGTCTGGAAGTTAAATGAGTTACAGTCTATTCTGTGTCTTACTCTATTAATTTTTAAAATGTTTAATCTTAGATTATAATGGTCTGAACAACAAACAAATGTCCTGTTGTAAGTGATAACTTCTTGTCTGCGACATTTGCATAAGTTTCTTCCAGCATTAGCCATGAATTTCATGGACAAAGTATCATTTTTGATGCCTAAAGATCATGCTTGAAGTGTGTAGTTCTGTAATGTGAATGAGTACTACTCAAATGTTGAATTATTTCAAACAGTCAAGGTTTTGGTGTTATTTTCAGATACCTTGTAATTTTAAATCACAGTGTAACTTAGTCCCCTTCCCCTTATCATTCTGTTTTTTTTCTCGGGGAGCAGTCCACTTTGATCTGGCTGCAGGCTTACCCCTTTCTAGGTTAATCCTGTTTGGGAAGCCAGTTCCTCTAGTTCACATGTACTAATGCAAAGAATAATGAAGAGATCATGCCTGCAGAAAATTATTTTTTTCCCCGTCAGCCTGTTGCTGACACTAGTACAATTCTGTCACAGGGTAGAAAAACCCAAATAGCAACTGTGAGTATTTATTTCCTCTGAAAACTTGATTTGGTGGTGTATGTAGTCGTGAAAGCAACTGCTGTGCGTTCAGGGGCTGAGATGTTCAGTTGTGTGTAGCTAACAGTGAAAAATGGAACAATGAAGAGGTAAGAGGCAGAAAAGTTTCTCCTGGAAGCTAAAAGAGCGCTAGAGGAGGGATGCTTCTGTGCCAGTAGTGGGCTTGCAGAATTGTCTTTGTTTCTTGAATATGTCACATGTTTGGCCTCTACTTGCAGACTTTGATAATGTGTTACTGATATGAAAGTGGGGACTACTAACTAGCAAGGTAGATAAACAGCCCGTTTGTGGTGTTGCAGGTCTTTTTTTTTTGGAAATAAAAGATTTTATAGTTTATTGAAGTGACTTCAGTGAGTGATTTAAGTTTAGATGCAAGTTTCATTGCTTTAATGGATGTTTTCAGTTTTTCTGTAACAATGAATTATTTGAATTGCTTAGGGGTTTTAACCAATAATGGGAAACCTTTGACCTTTGAAAGGGCATTAAATATAGGAAGTTTCTGACTGAGAAGAAAACAAACTAAAAAGATGATCATCTGAAAGTGGTGTTTTTTGGGTTTTTTTCTAATTAGTTGGAATCATTTCTTCTTTACATGTTGCAGTGTCAAAACCAAGATGAGGCTTACCAGAAAGGTATCTTGCTGTAATTAATGGTGTGATATGAGCCGCCTTATCAAATCCAGTTGCAAAACAGTGGGACTGGCAGGTTGGTGGAGTGGGGTAATGGTTATCAATCAGAATTATCCTGGGTCTTTTCTGTTATCCTGTTTATATCTAAGGTCCTCAAAGGATCTTACACTGCCTCTTAATTCCCCTTTGTTTTCTAACACAGACCTGTACAGGACAGTCCTTGACTTATTTTGTAATTATTTCAACAGCTGAATAAGTATGCAGCAGCCTTCCAGAGCTAGGACCTCTTCGGGACTGTGCACCCTTTATTGTCTCCCTACATGAGAGTTACAAGGCTGGAGGGAGGGGGAGGTGTCCCTTTCTCGAGCAGGATAATCTGGAGACCTGGTCCTGTCTGACAGTGACATTAGCTGATCCTGTCCTCTGAGTGCACTTCTGGTATTAGATTGTGCATTGAGGTGTTTGCATAGGAAACTTGTCCCTGTTTATAGGATGCTGAACCCTGGTTCTAGCAGAGCTTGCAAGGAGTTACTGGTTCCCTCCTTAACACTGAGTAAACACACAAGTGGAGCTTTGTTAGGAAGTAGTAATTATCACCAATTTGGGTACCAGATGTTATTTGGTGGATAATTCTTGTTCCTTTCAGTTGCTGTCAGATGTATTTTGGCATTAGCAGCTAGGATTAGACTGGTGACTTCTTTCTGCTTTTGGCCTGGTACTGTTAACCAATCCGGGAGAATTTCTGTTTTGATCCTAAACCTTTCTTCTGCCTAACCACTGGTGTCATTTCTGTGCTGAAATTAAAAAAATATTACTGATAAAACTCTGTAGCTGCCAATATGCTTTTAGTGGAGCACATTAGCATTAGGTGGTCTTTGCTGCAGCACTTCCTGAGAGCAACAGACTGCTGTGCGGGTTTTGCTAATGCACAGTTGGCCAGCATCCCTACATTTCTAACAGTGTCTAACATCCCCGTATTACTAACTGGATTTAGATTTGTGGACTGAGATTTGTAAAAGATTTGAAAAGAGAAGAGAGATGGTGATAGTGACAGTAAAAGAGAGGAGGTAAAGGAGCTGTATGTTCTCTGTAAAATCTTTAGGCAAACTAATGTTTCTGGAATCATAAGCAAGAGCATCACTATTTGTCACTAATTACCTGATTTTAAACAAAAGATTTTGCGATTCCAATAGAATTACCTTTCCAAAACCTGCTTTGATTTTTGTCCTGTTCCTGAGGAGGACCAACTTTGTGATCTATACTGCATTTATTTTTTTAACAATACCCTTACAAGTAATTATTCCAGAAAAGGATTCTTTGTTCTTGAGTAAGAGTACCTCTTTAAACTTATTCAGTGTAAGGCACTCCTGATAGAGGAGTAAGTCTTTATAAAATGTTAAAGAGGAAAAGGCCTCCCTCAAAATCCAAACTTCATTACTTAACCGAGTGTTCTAAGTATTAAGGTGGAAAGTTATTTAAGATTTTGATGATTGTGATTTAACACAAAATTAGGTAAGACACTATGGTTTATGTGATTTGTTGGGAGTGCATCTCTTTTAGAATATAGCACTTTGGCAAGCTGAGAATGAGAGAACCTTTTGCTTGTCAATGTTATTGGCATGTGCGTAAGGATTTTGGTCTACTTAAACTGTAGCCCCCTTTAAAACAAAGTAGCAAAGTGACTCCCTTTAGTTTGGTATCAGTTGGTGAAAAATTACTACTAAAGTGGCTTTACACACCTCTAAATTTCCTTGAGCTGTAGAAATTCAGTCTCAACTATTCCTATTCCAGTTCCTTTTAATACTTGTCTACTTATTTGATAATTTTCTACTCTAGATTAGAGTTGTGGGCTGTGATTTGATAAGTGCATAGTGGTAAAGTACCAGTAAGAAAAACAGCGAACTTTGAAATAGCATTTCGTGTGAGTGGAAACAAACTGAGCATGATAGAAAAGAAGGTATTGATGGTGACTCTCTGATGTTAAAAGACACTCGAACATTCATGAAATGCTGAAATTAAATACCCTCCTCTGCACCAAACGGAAATGCTGTTCCTTCTGCAACTTCCCTGAATGTCGTGTAAAGGTAAATGTTAGTACTGACAAAGCATGTCAGTGAATCACAAAGTGAATCTGTATTTGTCCTTTTTCAAGAGGAAGGTGAATGGTAAAGCTTTTGCAAAGTAGTCTCTAGAGATATCAGAAGGATAAACCAGCAGTGAAAGCCATTTGTAAGACATCTTGCTGCTTGCTTTAATTTGTGGCTCTGCTCTGCAGAGGAACTTGGTAATAATGGAGCTTGACAGACACTGGGTAATATCTGGGTGAAAGCTCCATTAAGAAGATGAAATAACCAGGGAGCACCTTTCTGCTTCAAAGCCAAAGATTTTGGATACCTTACTGTTATTAATTACTCTTCTTTCAGTGTGGTTCCAGGTATTTAGTTTTATTCACAGCTTTGAAGGCATTTCAGTTTATATGGTTCTGTGTTTGTAAAACGTTTCCTTTGATGTATAAAGCAAACATGAGTCTTGCATCAGTTTGACCCACAGAGGTGCTGATCCTTTAAGGCTAAGGTAATTAACTTCTGCTTTTCACTGAAATTTTTATGTATCAGTGGAAAAGTTGTTCGAAATAGATTGTTTTACAAGTAAGAAATTTTGCAAAATGCACCGTTTCTTTAATGCTTAGCTGCTCTAAGCACTGTGTTTAGATAGTATAGCTCAGTTTTGATGGGCTTGCTCTTTCATTAGCTTGAAGAGTACACAGGAGGCTTGGAAAAGGGGTTTTTGCCCTGATGCAGGTCAGAAATATAGTAGTAGAGGTCTGTAGCTTAAAACATATCTGTAGGTAGGTGGATCCCAAGGAATTTTTTTGCAGCCTTATCTGCTGTTTTCTGTGCATTTCAAAGTACAACTGACTGGTGCATCTGAATGGACAGTAGGCAAGGAATGTACAGGATTGTTTGTGCATTTCAGAAGTATTTGAAAGGCGAAATACATACTTAAGAGGCAAGTCTTTATGTAAATGTCTCTGATAGATAGATAAATAAATATGATTTATAATTTTCTGTCCGAAGTTGAGGAGAACCAAAGGAAAAAATCAACTTAGTGATAGCAGGTGATCTGGTGAAAGGGTGACAATAAAATACCATATTTAAACCTGTGTTGTGACTATTTCAGAGATACTCAACACAACTTATAGTGGTTAGCCTGCAATTTTCCTTGATAACAATAAAGAATAATATTATCAACAATTTATAGATGTCAAAGCCAGGACGGAAGTGTATGAAGTTATTTATGATGATGATGATAGAAGCAATATTTTCTAAAGTAAAAAAAAACAGTGGACTTCTGAATGACTTAGAACTTCAGGTGCATCACTGTCAGGTGCCCAATACCAGAAAATAAGAATTCAGAAGTTATGTTTTTTTCAGATACACTTTTTGGTACACTTTCAAGCAATCATCTGTATTGTGTCTAAGCTATATGCATTCTTCAGTCATGGGCCTTTGGGTGTTCAGGGGGATGAGGAGCTGGGTTTTTTAAGGTTAATGTTATATTTTCAGTATTTTCTTATTTGTTTTAGTGAAGATAAAATTTGCATTTAAACTTCTGCTATGATAAGCCTATCTGAAGTGCTTTCTATTTCCACAATTCTTCTCAAACACTGCCTGAATTTTATTGTTATAGCTGGAGTGTAGCTCATGTATGTTTTATTCTCACATTGTGCACAGGTGCTTATATTTCTGCTCTGTTCCTTGATGATTTAGGAGTGCACTAAAAATAAAATAATTGTTCTCACCATTGAACAGTTTGCAAAGACAAGAAAATTTGTCCATAATTTCCTTAATGGAGTCATAATGAAGTTATTTTTTTGTTTTCTGTTTTTCTGATGCAGCAGAAATCAAAGGTGGAAGAGAAAAACAAGTTTGGTATTTGAAAATATCGAAACTAGCATTGGCCTTTGCAATTATCCACTCAAAACCACGAGGGAAGAGTTGCAGAGAGTACACTGAGCACCTTGCCAAAACTGTATCTGAACAAGATTTTGGATGGAAATGGAAAGTTGAAGCACTGGAAGCTGAAGTTCTTCGATTACATCAGGAACTTCTTTTGAACAAGATCTGTCCAAGATTCTCCTTGGAAAACAGTACGTTTCTGAAATAATTTCTGACTATGTTGCAGTAGGAAGGAAATAAATGGCTTTAATGTTGCATGCACCATTTCTCTGTATCTAGATAAGAGGGTCTTCAGTATACAGGTTTCTGTTTTTCCCAAAGCTCTGAAGTTTTACAACACTTAATTCATTTGTAATGGGATTGAGCTTGATAAATTGATGCTTACTCAGAATTTATGGTTTTAGCCTTCAGAGTCAATAGGTATCATATGAAATCATTCCAGACAAAATTGTCAATCAAAGTATTACCCTATAACCTTGGACATACAGGTTTGTAAGAATATTTATGTACCCTGTTTACATATGTAATATGTCTTAAAGACACAGTGCATATTTTTTACCACTTTAATGATGCTCAATATCATAATTTAAACCTAATATTTTGAAAGAATGAATCCATAATATATATAACAGAAAGGCTGAGCAGGCAAAGGACTGTACGTCTGCTATTTCCATCAATGGCTGGATACTGAGTGTTTATTATCACATAGGATAAAATATTCTGAGTCTGATATTGTGGGATTCAGGAAAGCTGTTACTTAAAGAATATAAAAAATAAAAAAAAAATAGTTCAGACGGTACTGTTTCTCTGACTTGTGCATGTAGCGTGAGTTATTCTTACTTCGCAAGATTAATGGCACAGGATGAGCTTGGAAATCAGGTAGTGGAGGATGTCTCTAGGCTCTGGGGAGATATTTCCCTTGAAAATTAAAATGTATAGCTAGCTGCTTTATGACTTGAGATTTTTAGAAGATTTCCTGATAAAAAACTTGATGAGTCTTTATTGAAATACTTTTGTGCTGGAATGGTAGCTTCTTTATTGCTTGTGAAAAGGATCTGGGTTCTAACTTTGACAGAATGGGTGGATGTATTAGTTTTAAGCTCCAAGCTTTTTTTTTTAATAATAGAACTTTCTCCCTAGAGAATTGATTTAATAACTATTTATACTTAATTATTGTTCATGTGTATGTTCTTTGCAACCAAAAAATATGTTTATTTAAGAGTAAGCGTAATTTTCAAACTGTTGTTTGCAACAGATGTTTTTAATGTTGTGAAGAACTGTTTGCATGCGATGCATATGATCAGGAGAGATTTATTAACATCTAATGTCTGACGAGGATATTCTTCTAAGTGTTGATTAAACAAAACATTTCAAACACTAGAAATGAAATCAACTCATCTGCAATTTCTGTGTTCTAAGTCTGACTTTTTAAAGCCTCTTTTCCCCCGACTGTTGAGCTGAGCAATACTGATACCTGACTTGCCAAAGAAGCCTTTTAGTTGCAAAATAGTGAGAGAAAAGCAGCTGTCACTGGCGAATAGCACCTCTTCCAAATATGTTTAATTTTCATTGAAGTTTGTTCACAGACCTAAAATATGATAAATCTTGTCTAAGTTTAGATATCTATAGCTGCATTAAATTTTCGGTGCTTTCTTCGTTATCTGTACGGGGACATAACATGCTTACTCTATAGTTCATGGTTCACTTGACTCGTTGCAGTATTCACGAATATGGATATGGTTAATTTCTGCAAAGGGCATCCCTCTCCATCATGCTAGCAATAGATTGACTGGTTTACAAGAAGTCACATGATTCCCGAATCACTTCAGTAAGCTGTTCTTCATAGAGAGCTCATTCTATTTTTTATCGTCTCAGCAGTCTGTTCAAACATAGTTTGGGTAGCTGACCAAGTCTTATTTTTCAGTGGAGCCAAACTTTACTTTCACTCTACGTTTAGCTAATGGAATCATAAATAGCAGAGATGAGTATGTGGTATCTACAATCCTTCTATATTCCTCCAGTTTCTCCAGGGTACAAAACCACCACCCTACTAATTTGAAGATTTAGTGTGTAGCTGCTTTTTTCAACACTGTTGATAAAACTTTTTAGACAGAATACTTTCTGACATTTGAAATATCTATGGGGGTTCACATCAGCCCCACCTGCATCATCTGCTGTCCAACAGGAGTAGAAGATAGTCTTCTCCTTCATTTTATCTTAAACACTTGGGTGGAAGAGAGCAAAAATGGGTTGAAAATATTAACTGTATCATAATTTCTATTTCATCATACAGGTTTTCCTTAACATCAAAAGCACACTTTTGAGCTCTTGGAGTCCAGCTCTGAGATGGCTGTTTTTGTGATGTTTGTTTCTTTTGACTGAGTGCTTTTGGGTGGTTTGTTTCTTTGTTGTTTGATGTTTTTTCTCCAAACCTTGGTATGATGTGAGCTCGATAACAGATTTGAGTCATGTGTTATTATGGAAAGATGATGTTCTTCATCGGACAGATGTAGCTGCTGAATGTGCATTCATTGTTATGGTTGCATTGGAGAGAAATACTCATCCTCTTGCTTTTGAGTAAGGAAAGATCTTCACTGATACTTCATGGGATATCTGTTGGTGAGATCCGTTGATGACGCATATTAACAGCAAAACACTTGTGGCTGACATTTAGAGGGAGATGGTCATAGAAGTGAAGCCTACCTGAAACAGGCCACTCCACCACTGACATCTGCTCTGAGGAAAAAAGTTCTTCTTGTGTGTTGTGCCAGTTTTGAGATTTTCAAGCTCATGAAGATGAGAAACTAAAGGGCAGCTGCTACCAAGCTAAGAAGGCACAAGGAGCTTGGATCTAAATTGAAAGGAAAAGTGGTATAAGCAGTGTTTTGTTCTGTCTACCTGAAAGCTGAGGGCGTTCTGCTTAAAACAATGCAACCTCTTAAAAGTATTCAAGCCCTCATCTTTTCCTTGGCTTTCTTAACCTCTCCATAGGTGCAACAATGCCAGGGTTTTGCAAAAATCCAGCAGTGGAAAATCTCACGCAGTAAGGATCAGATGCTGTGTTTCTGTTAGCTGCTGCCTGTTGAGAGCTGAAGAGTTCGAGTCCTTCAGGCAAGGTTCACTTTGCAGCTGTATCTTCCCTGCTCTGCATTCAGAGCTTTCCTCTCCCACCTACTGTTTGTAATAATAATAGTAGGTCTTTCAGAGGCTTCAGGAAAGATTAGAGACTGCCCGTGGAGTTTCATTTCCCTGATGTGAGAAATTTGTGAGTTCTTTGAAGCCTGTTTTGCTTCTTCACATAAAGTTGCAAACAGTATGGATATGCATGCCCATGAAGGAGAAAGAACAAACTATCCATTTTTAAAGATACGTTGTCTAAATTATTTTTGTCCCACCTGACTAGTTTTCTGTCCTTGGAGACCCCTAAAATGTTTGGGGTTCCTCTTTTAGGGGAGGAGCATGCATTGCTGCAGGTAAACTGTTTGGCAGTATGAGTTGTTACAATTGAATGTGTTGCTTATAAAATTGCAGTGATATGTATTCACTGACTACTGTGTCTGGAAGTTCCTTATCCAACTTAATGTGCCTTTCTGAATACAAGGACACTAATAGTACATTTACATAGTGGTGCTTTTGGCTGTATGTCAGCCATCCAAGGAGGAGGACAAGCAAGTGGTTTTGTAATTGTCTGTTAATTATTTTCCACCTAGCCAAGAACTGTCCTAACAACTATAACTATGGGCAGGAAAAAAATCAGTTGTCGTATTAATCAGTTTCTTGCCTTTCTTTGATTCAGATTGAAATTTCACAGAAAGGGGTGAGAAAATACATTGTTATTCCAAGAATAAGAATTTAAAATACTCAAATGTTCTATTGTCGCTTTGCCTATTCATGTAGCTCCAAAGCAGAGAGTCTTACAAAGCATTGATGAATTGATAGATTAATGGATTGAAGCACCTGTCCTAGAAGACAAATTTCTTAGCTGTTATTAGCTCATCAAATCAACAATCCTATTGTTTCTTGGCAGCCTCTGTAAAAGAGATCTGAAAAGCCTGCAGCTGTTACTCCAGCCTAAGAAGGCATAAGTGCAATATTCTACCCATTTTTGCCAAGTATGTATTTTAGGAATGACAATTTAGAGGATAGATGTTCATTGCCTGTGTTGCTTTAGGCTGATACTATTGAAGAGCTCCAAACAGTCATCCAGGGTGTATTTTTAGCTGAACTTGTATTGAATATGTGTTCTGTCTTTCTTAGCTTCACCTCCAGTCTTGATTCATATTATTCCCTTCTGATGCAGTGGATAGGAATTTACTGAACTGCTTGCTCCTTTAATTAAAAAGCAAAAATCAGATTTCCTTCCCTGCCTTATTTTAGAATTAGTTTATTCTTCCTTTTATATGAGATCTGACACAAAATGGTGAGACTGACCATGTAGCTTGGGAACCAGAAATGGGAGGGGAGAGACAAAGAGACAGTTACAGAACGTGTTCTAACCTGTCACAGTGAGACAAGGCTCAACTCAACTGCTTCACTTGAAACAAGTGGATGCATATTCAGATATAGAAATTTTCTTACCCTTGGTCAGAAAGTGTTGGTGTGCACCAGCCCAAGACACTTTTCATGGAATTGCTTTGACCGCTGGCAGCATTGTATGCAGCTGTGTATCAGCTCAGAAAGGAACTATTTTAAAGGTGGTTATAGTCAGTTTTCTTGATTTGTTAAATATAAGTAATTACAGGCATGGTTTTGCTTTTTCTCGTTGGACCTCATAGATTACGTAAGAGTAGAATTTCATTTGCCATGCTCCAAAGTTACTCTCCTGTGTTCTAGGCCTTCATCACAGCATATGGGTGCCAGCCCACTTTGCCACAGTGTCTGTATGTTTAAGGAAATGCTGAACTCTGAGTCAGAATGCAATTAACATGAGTGATTTTTAACTGTGTCCTGAGGCTGTATTTGACTTTTCAGGATACTGTCCCCTAAATTCTACTTCTGTGTCAAGGCATTTGAAGCAACTTGTCTCTCTTTAGAGAGCAAGAGACGGAGATAAAAGGAATTTTCTATATCCTGCTTAAATCCTTAACTTGATGTGTGTCTTGAGGCATTTAGTTGTATGTGTAGAAAAAGGGAGCAATTTCCTTTATAGATTAGTATGAATGAAGACATTCTGGTCTCCCTTCTTCTTGCTGGAAGCTCAGACTTGCTGTCAAAAGCAGAAGCATATAGAATTGGAACCAACCAGGTCATCAGCTGAAGGTAAACGGTTTATGAATGATACGCAGCTCCAGTTTACCAGCAGCCTTTTTTAGGGCCTTAGAATGCAGCCACTCTTCCCTTTCCACTTCCCTCTGAGTCATGGCTTCTGTGTTTCTTGTTCAGTAGAGAGAGGCAGAAACTCTGGATGCTCAACCTTAACATTTCCTTGATAAGCAAAAGAGGTCTCTGCTTTGATGACAGCAGGAAGAGTGAGAGCCAGTCAAAATCTTTTCTCAGTAATTTCAAACCTATGAAATGGCAAAACTCTCCACTGCAACTTAAATTATTTAACTTGTGAAGTTTCCTCTTCCTGCTTACATTAAAAAGAGCAATGGGAGAACACGGTTGATCATAGATTTTTTTGTTTAAGCTCATTTTGAAAGAGAAACCAGTCAGATGAATTCAGAAACATCAGACCAAAAACGTGCACAGATGCCTCGGCAGATATGTTATCTGCAGCCTCATAAAGGAATCTTTGTCATCAGTGGGGGGAACAGTAGTTCAGATTAGACTGAATAATACTGATAATAACATTAGTCTATTAGGAGAAATTACTTCCCTCCCCAGGAAGAAGATGAAATAGTGAGAAATGTTTACAGCTGCCCTGAATTGCACTTAGCAAAGATTTTTGTTCCAATGGCATGGTAGTAAGGTAGAGGAGTATAGACTAGAATTTTCATGTTGTTATGGTATGTTTATGTAAAAGGTTTTCTTCAGGTCAGTGTATTTGTATGAGCTGCTTTTATAGACTGTTCTGTCCTGTCACCACTTTTTGCCCTCTGGTATTTGACAGTAAGCAAGGACTACAAAAGAACAGCAGTTGCAGAGGAATTGTTACCCTCGGAGGGGTACCTTGGGCTTCTTTCATCCCTAGCTCCCTTTTTCTTATAGTGGCCTTCTCTATATGGATCTGTAGATCCATAAGGACAGCCTAGTCTAACTAGGTGTCATCTCAGCATTTTCTCCAAGGCTTGATGGTGTCAGACAGATGGTACTTCAAATATCAACTGTCATTTGACATCTTAAGTGTACTAGCGTATTCCCATGCTTCTGCTAGCGGTACTAAAGCAGATAGGCAGCATTGCAAGTAACATGTCACAACCTGCAAGGTATTCTGTTTTTTTAGGAGGGAAGCAGGAAATTGAGAACAGATATGTGAGATGACAAAAATGAAGTTAAAATGTGTTTAGCACAGATTTATGGGAATATGACTCTTGGAATATGATGATGAGATAAATCTGTTCCCCATAATTGTAGTGACACAATGGGGAACTTTATGAAAGCTGAGGCCTTTTTAGGATAATTAAATAAGTTAATTTGCAATCTGCAAAAAGCACCAGCTGGAGTGTAATGATTCATTGAAATCTCAGAATACTGCTCCTTCCATGGATAACAGGTCTGTTTTGGTTGTGGAAACTTTCTCCCTTTGAAAGCAGATGCTGTCTATCTTCTCAGATGGCATTGCTGCAGCTGTTCTAAGCACGTACTTGTGGCAAAGGGACACAAGAAGCATCCTTTTCTTTCCAGGTTTCTGTACAAGGAGCCCATTCAGAGGCAAAATCAACTTAATTGTCCCAGCAAGAGAAAGGGTTTGTTATTATTTTTATTAATTCCTTGTCTAGGTCAAGTTCCTGGTAAGATGCATAGTGATTTTTAGGACTGAGGTTCATAAAAGCAATTGGGATTCATAATTTAGTGTAGATGAATTTCCTTTCTTCTGGGTAATAGAATGATAGTTTTGGGAAAAACTGAATGTGTATGGTAAAAATGGGTTCAGAAGTGTGGATCCTCTTGCCTATAAGTCTACTGTGGGGAGCTAAGGATCAGTCGAATTTGTCTCTGGAAGTATAGAATCACAGAATAGTTGATTTTGGAAGGGATCACTGGAAGTCATCTTGTCCACTCCCCTGTCAGGCAGGGCCACTTAGAAGCAGTTGTGCCTGACCACGTCCAGACAGCTCCTCTCTAAAAATGGAGATTGGACAATCTCTTTGGACAACCTTAACTCAAACTTAGATTTGAGTTCATCAAGCAAATATTTGTTTGTGGGCTTCTGGATATATAAACAAAAAAGCTAAATATTTGTACTATATTGTATTTAAGAAAAGAGATGGTTTTAGGAATGTACACCCTAGCTGATTTGTTAGGGAGTTCACCTACAGTCGTAGAATCATAAAATCATTAAGGTTGGAAAAATCCTCCAAGATCAAGACGAACTGTCAGCCAAACACCACAATACCTACTAAACCTTCTCCCAAAGTGCCATGTCTATGTGATTTTTTTAATACCTCTAGGGATGGTGACTCCACTACTTCCTGGGCAGCTTGTTCCAATGCTTCAGCACTCTTTTCCTAATATCCAATGTAAACCCTCCCTGGCACAATTTGAGGCCATTCCCTCACATTCTATTACTTGTTACTTGGAAGAAGATACCAACAGCTGCCTCTCTACAGCCTTCTTTCAGGTGGTGATAGACAGTCGTGAAAGGAGGGGAGGGGAGAGGAGAGGAGAGACTTTAATTTATTTAATATCTTACAACATCTACTGTCTAGCTTAGAACTCCAATTTCAGTCATCTTATTGAGATGGTCGATATTGTAATGCATATATTAGATCTTTTTGCCATGAAAGCTGCGTGATGAGCATTAACTGGCCCAGATCTGTATGTTCGTTACCTGATTATTGATCCCTCCATATCTCTATTGCAAGTGTTCTTTATTTGACTTGAACTACAGAAGATTTGTGCTGTGTTCTGCAGAAATCTCCTAAAAATGAATATTTATATCCTCAAAATCCTTCTCTAGTTCTTAGTGAATTCTAAACGTTTAGGTACTTCACTTAAGAAAAATCCCTATCAAATTGAAGTATATGCTTCTAAGCCTTCTGAGGCTTAAATCCTGATATTGAACAATTAATTTGAGAATTTTAGACACTCAGTCCTATATTCAGTGCTGCAAAATTATTTCTAAATGGGACGAAGTATGTCACCATGAAATACTTTAGGTTTAAACAGAAGAGCTTGTTTTCTGAGCCAGCTGTAAAAAAAAAACCATGGAAATGCAGTAGCAAAATGTGAGGTACTTGGCATATAAAAGTTCTTCACTTGCAGAATCCAGGAAGCTTTTTATTTGTTTCATTATCATTCCAAAATGCTCAGATATGTGAGATAATATTTCTTTGCTTTGATATATATATATAAGTTTGGCTTGGTTCCAGATCAGGACAAAAATGGTGTGCCAAACAGAGGAGTTCATGAGAGAGGAGAGAAAGTAGTTCTTAATCAACTAGCCAGCTTGGCTAGTAATGAAAACAGCAGAATAAAGACAGGCTTACAGGTCAAGAAAAGGTAAAGAAAATAGTTATATGAGTGAGGAGATTTTATATTTTTTCAGGGAGATAAAAAAAATTTGATTCATTGTTCGTGGAAGGCGCACTTGTAACAAACCAATCGATGAATATTAAATAAGACTAACAGAGAGTCCAGAAAATGCAGAAGTGGATAAATGAACACAACAGGAAAAAAGTATGAATCATTTCATGTATTTTTTTCCTTTCCTTTTAGAAATTATTGACTCAACACCTACTTGGAAAGCAAATATAGTATCATCAAAGAGATTTCTAAGATTTTCTCTTTTTTAATTGTCTTATTTTTTTCTTTTAAAAGTAGAACTATCAATTGTAACTGAATTTTAAGAGTGTGTTATGTGTCTAACATAACAGATTTTGATTTTCAAGTGATAATCCAAATGTGTGCTTATAAAGTAAGAGAATATAAACAATGCCCAATGCTTGATATTGAAGTAATTTTTTCTTTGCAGAATTTGAATTATCTCTCTCCTTTGTTTCTTACATCTGCCACCTTCAAGCCTGTTTTCTGTTCTGTTGCACATGTTGGTGGTGTAAGTGCTAAGTTCTTCAAAAGACTTGAAGGCCATTTTATGATTCCATGGTGATTTTATCAGTTGGGGATGGTTCTTTAGTTTAAAACTTTTAACTCTATAGAGCATGTGGTGTTCCTTATTCAAACACTGTCTGGTCTGTAGCAGCCAGTAGCACATGTGTCTGAGAAAACCTTTCCCCCCCCAATATGAATGTTACATACGCTGCGTCTCTTACTCTGCTGGGTAGTACCAGGAGCTGCGTCATTCCCTTGTCTCTTTACAGCTGAGAATTGTTATAATCATACTGCTGGCAATAGGCACTTCTGAGAGAAAAGGTGGTTTCCTGTCCTGATGAAGCAACTGCCACCTCTTCCTCCCTTTCTTGTCTCTGAACTGAGTCTTGGTGTCTATATTAAGGTGCCTATTCAAAAGTGACAGAATTCACCTGCAAGATGGGGTAGACTTTGGTGCTTCCCAGAACCCTGCTTGCTCAGGACTCGTTGAAGACTCCACACTCTCTAATCATTAAGGACTGATGGGCATCTCACTCCCCGACTTAAAACCTCTGTGTCTTGTGTTGCCACAGCAGTATGTGGATTTAAGTTTTTATGCCTGCAGACCTTGCTTACATGCAACACACAGTATGTCTGTCCTTTGAAAAATCACTGGTTTACAGGTTAGAGGCTTTTTTCAGTGGTGGATATGTGTAGAGAGATGTTTGTTCTTCAGCCTTTGCACTCCAGGGCTGTTCTTATGACTGTATTGTTGTTTGCAAGCCCACAATTATGATGTGCAGCTCAGGATCTTAATGTAGTAAGGAGCTAAAGTCCTAAATAGAAATTCAGACTTTAAAAATTTCCTGAATCTGATGTGACATATTTAAGAAGGCTGTAAAATTGCTCATGAGCAGGTATTTCATTACCTATATAAAGGCATTGTAAAATTTTGTGGTTAGTTTATCATACACACTGAATTTCATTTTTTTATTTCTTTTTCCAGTATATTTATATTCAAATGTTCTTGAAATTACTGTTTAAAAATTATTGTTATTGTGAGGCAGGCTTAATGCTCTTCTTTTTTTTTTTATTATTATTTTTGTACTTGATAACCACATGGTGTGCACATCATGACTGCTTTCTCATATAAGTATTAGTTTACCTTCTTTCAAAAAATAAATTATAAGCTGTTTCTAGACATTTTGAGGGAAATAATGAGTATTTCCTGATGAGCGGTATATTTTTTTGAAAGACAACTTCCACCTCCTACCCAAATGACTTGAACATATAAATGACTGAACGTTTTTAAAGCATTTTGTATTATTCATTGGACTGGAAATATGCTGCTACTGGGGACTTAATATCAGGGTTTTCTGGAAGCTCACCATGGGATGGGAGTTTTATATCTCATTGAGTAGGAACCTAAGCATAAATGCAACATTGTCTCTTACTGGTAGGCATGTTTCACTGAGTATTCTATAATAGCTCTTTTATTTTGGGTCAGGTATTTCTGTATTATTCTTTTCTTTCTTTTGTCTTCTCTTTCCTCATCCTTTGTTTCACCTCTATTTTTCTTTCCCTTCAAAATGAGAATCAGCAGACATGTGGTTTTTTGGCATGTTTGCGTTGCTTTATGTGGCTCTTGGTGTTACATCCTCATAAGCAATTTTCATGTTGTTCCGTGGGAATAAGAATAGGAACAAAATATCCATACAGTGAAACTTGCAGTAGATGGAATCCCTGGAAGGGCTTTTGCTTCTCAAACAGCACCAAAAACAACATTCTTTTTTTTTTTCCTTCTAGAATGTCTTTTGCTCCAAACTCTTAGGGGAGAAGACATGAATGATTGATGCTTGTTTTTGTCAGTCAGACGATGGGAAGTGTGCCTTGCCGCTTTGCTTGCTTTCCAAGCTTGGGTATACAGGGCATTTGGGAACAGTGTTACTATGTAAAATGCTAGGCTGGTCTTACAAGCCCTACTTTTCTTATCTCCTGGAAATGTTAGTTGATTTCCCTACAGTTAGCCCTTTTATTGTGAGTCATTTGGTACCAATCCTGTTCAATTTTGAGTATGTCTGAATGTTAAAGGCATGAAACTCAACAATAATCAATCACATTTCCAGTGTTGATCTCAGTAGTAGTACCCTGATTAGATGGTCTGATATGTTTTCAGAGACTGAAGTAATGATCAGAATTAAATTTGAAATTGTATATTTAATCAAGTCTGTATAAACTTTTTTGGGTAGTGTTCTGTTAGTGTAGAGAATACTGTAAATTGCTGCCTAGTGATGTTCTCTGTGTTAAAAATGCTTTTCTTAACTTGCCATGAAATACATGTATTTCCCAAGAGACCAAACTAGTTATAAAATCTTTTTATTAATTTAAGAATAGAAACACAAAGGACTACGGTATTACTTCATATCCTTGTGGAATATATGAACAGCATATGCATGTTTTTTAAGAGCGAGAGGAACAGGAGTTTGTGGCTGTGCCCCAGTAAGCAGGGCACAGCCAGGAGCTGGTCAAATGGGGTTTCTAGCCTTGTTCATGGCATTGAGATGTTTACGTGTGTTCTTCCACTTCACTGCTCTAATGGCTCTTTCTTGTTTTGCCTGTAATCTTATGGCATAGGTAACGTGTAGCACAGAGGGTGGTTGTTGTCACCTAGTACTGAGTTTATGCCCAGAGGCACTGACTTAAATGTATCTAATGTTTAGAATGAGAGAGATTTTACAATGGTAAAGTAATATAATGAAATTACAATGAAAATAATTTCATAGTGTGAATGCAATGCATGCCTTCTGTAATGCAGTTTGTGTGTCTTCAAAGAAGATGGTGTAAGATGTGACTGGAGAAATTTTTTATTCTGAATGTTTTTCTTTGTTATATAATGAAAAACTTAAGTGTAATCTTCGATTCAACTTTTACTCTTTTAAAATTCCTTACCTGACCTCAGGAGAAAGAGTACATGCAAAAGAGACCTTACCTGATCTGTTATGAAAAGAGAATTTCACTGACATTTAAAAGCAGTTTGAGTTCTTGAGAATAAAAGTAGTAAAAATGTTTGGAGGGCCAGAAATTCACATGCATTTCCTTCCATGGGAGTTAATGGGAGTACAGATGTCCACTCCAATTGTTTGTATGAGGTCCACTTCGATTATATATGTGAAAACTTCATAGAATCAGAAATTTTAAATGTAAAATTACTGTTCTTATTTATATGAGCATAAAATATATTGCTTACAAATAGTAGCTGTCTTCTGTAAGTTTATAGTATAATTTAAAACTGTCCCTTCTTCCCTAGATAAATTTTAGACATGGGAAATTCTTGGGGAGCAAACATACATATGTGTTATGTGATTTTTTGTGGAAGCAGAAAGAGAAAGCGTATTCCCATAAGCATGTATTTAAGAATTACACAAGCATAACTTTCACGTTTGTGTTTCAGGCAAACCAGATGCCTCTGCTGGAACTCTTTTGGATCAAGAATGCATAAACCCTTTGAGTTACTCAAGCCAGCTAGAAGACTCTGGATGTGATGTCTCTAATGACTATGCATATGACTCTTTAGGTGTAGCTTCTGATTTTCACCAATCTGAGAATAATGTCAGCTCTTCTAAACACTGGTTGGAAAGAGTTCCCCCATTCAATTTTTGCTCTACTAGCAAAGGAGGAAATCTCTCGGCTCCAGTGAAGTTTTTGCAACATCTGATTGAAATAAGAAAACTGTCAGAAGGAGGAATTCTTCAAGCAGACTTAACAAAGCTTGAGGATGATTCTTTCACCATATGCAATTCAGTGTCTGAGTTGCTTGATGGACTGACTGTTTTTTACAACAGTCCTGAATTTCCAGTTTCAAATTTTCTTACTGAAGCAGTTTCTGTTTTGATCAATTTAATAACTGATACTAAATTATCTAATCACATTTTGAAGAAATGTTTCAAGAAGCTAGAAGAATTTAAGAAAAGTCTAATTCACATTATTTTAAGAAAAAGCAATATCAATAGGGTAAGTTTAAAATGTCTTCCAACTTTCCTACACCATTTCAGTGTTCTGTAATATTCTCCTTTATGCACTTCTTAAATATTAGTTTGTCATATTATATTCTGAAAATTACTTAGATTTTTGTGATTGACCTTTATTCTGATATGGACAAGAAATGCTCTAGAGCATTTGAAAAACTTCTTAGTCATGCATACAAGTTCTTCTAGTCTATTCCTGAGTATAGGACTTCTTAAAAACTGCTAAAAAGGCAGATTAAAACCACTCTATAGAATGTATGAGAGAAAAACCCATTGTTTCTCTTGCTATATGAAGATGCATTGAAGATACATTTACAGATAATGACTATACAATGTTTTTATTCTTTCTTGTGCATGTGGATTAAAAAGGTTGCCTTGCTTCAGAAGATCTTGGTCACTTTCTAGACATTTTCAAATTCATGCTTTAAAAATAAATCAGCAAATGAGTGAAGAATTCAGAAACAGCATGTCCCTGGTACAAACATCAAATAGGACTGAATTGTATTTTGTCTGTATTCGTAGTTTTGTGTTGTTCTATGCATCATCTTGTTAGTTTCCTCATTCATCTAAAAGGTCCCTAGACAATATCCACATCTATGTAATCCATGTACAGAGGCTGAAGAATGCTGACCATGTACTAGATACTAGGATGAGCTTTAAAGTTACCTTTAGATGTCTGCTGCACCTGTGGCCAGCTGTACCATTTGTCTTAATTTAAAATTAGTCTCACTCACTGTGCATTAAGTATTTATCCCAGAATGTGAATATCAAACAAATACTACCAAACTAAGTGTGGGATGTGGGGAATACAGGGATGAATATGCCTGTGTTTTGCTTAGAAAGTATTTAGAAGGAAATCTTCCAGAACTAGAGCCTTGTGTCTCTAATACTGTGCTGTTTTCTATTTCAGTGTTAACTTGGTGTGATACTTTATTTTTAATTAGAGGTGTCCCTGGCCAGTGTTTCAAAAGGATGTGAACGTGCATACCATTTATGTGGTATCAGAAATAGAACCATGCAGGAGTGACTCAATTGAGTTTTTTGTGTGTGATTACAGCATATAGAACAAAGAAAACTTGAGGAGGCATTCGTTAAGGACTTCATAGTTGATGATGTCCAGTGTTTCCACCTGTTCCCCTCCTCTATCCAAATGAGAAGTTAGTAAATAATGCTCATTACAGGAAAGAAACCATGAGGTTATCCAGAGAGGGATTCCTTGTTGATTGGAGGAACCTGGCCATGCTTAAGTGAGAGGTGTCACACCTTCAACGAGAGAAAATGTGCTGATAGGTCAAGGATGTTTCACATCTGCAGAGCACTTTTATAAAACATTGAAGAAAGCTGGAGTATGTCCATGTAATTTTTAAGTGGCATCTTTTCTGTGAATAGCATCTTTTCTGTGAATAGATTTGTTGAAACAGATAGCTTTTTATGAGATGTTTTATATCTTGCTTTCACCAAAATACTGAAATAACAGTTGTTCCTATTGGCAGCCATTATTTCAATCAATCAGATTGAAAGAGTTTAAAAATTGTATAAACCAGTTATTAAGGGATAATTGTGACAGTTTCCCAATTTCTAGGGAAAAGAGGAAATGTTATGTAGTAATTTCAGTGTTTATAAAGATTTATAAAAATATCCTTTTTAGGGGTTTGTTTTTCTTTAAACTGAATTGAATCTGGAAATAAGTATGTAGAATTCAGAACTAGTAGTGGATATTATATAACTAATTCTTCATGTGCTGTGGACCAGATATCTCCCAGGGACACTTTATGCTTCAGTTTTAATCATCACTGTTTACTCAAGTGTTGATTGAAATATCGAGATTATAGGTTTAAAATAAAATTACCATTAATTACAAGGCTGTCATCTGCAAAGAGTGGCAAACTATGAATTTTGTTTCCAGGAGGTTGCTTAGCTCTTTCCAGTATAAATACAGTAGGAATTTTGTTGTGTCTAACCTTACTAACTGTCAAAAAGCATTTATACTGATAGCCACTAAGGCAGCTATAGTATTTGACACAACTATTTTTTTTGCCATCTTCACCCATAAAACTGCCAGGAGCTGTCAAGGAGGACAAAGGGCTGTGAGAAACAACTTAAAAAAGTGACAGAGAAATGTCTGTGGATTACACTTAACTCCTCATCTTCAAAAGCAATCCCAGCATTTTGCAAAGCAAATTAAATAATTTTAAAAAACAAAAAAAACCAAAACCCAAAAACCTTTACCTGTAAAGGAGGAAAAACAGCAGCAGAATGACTTGCTATAACTGTCGAGTCCAATTGTTTGAGATGTTTCTAATTATAAAGCAGTGGGAGCTGTAGGAGTCAGCAAAGACATGCACTCGGTGCTTTTCTGCCTGGATTCAGTTGCCTAAAGCTGTGTGCTTTGGATAGAAATCTTTACCTGAAACTCCAAACTGACTTGAGCATCAGAAGGAAAAAAGAAAAAGTAATAAAAAAATCTGTCATTTAAGATATGGGAGGTAAAATATAAGAAAATGTTACTTAAAATATAAAGCCATTTAAATGAAGGAACTACAAATAAAATTAGCCTGTTGAACTCCTCTATTTAATTTTTCTCCTCTCCCTCCATCTTTGAAGAGCATCTCAGAAGTCTGTACACAGATGTCAGACACAGGAAGTGCCTTAAGTCACAGCTGCTGTCAGTGAATCATGGATGCTCTAAGGTTAAATTATCTGCTGAAAGGGGCCTGTCCCTACACCTTCTGCTGGCGTGGTCTTGGTATGGCAGCCACAGAAAAACTTCTGAGGATCTCCTGTGTCTAATTCTGGTACAGATGAGCTGTTGCTTGCATGTTGTGAAATCTGTGATAGTTGCTGCTGACCTATGGAGCAATCAGTTTGCTTGTCACCAGTTTTTGAGTCCTTAGCTCTGAGACTTTTGCAGGTTAGTAAGAATGTGTTGTTGGTGGTGCAATTGCCTTTCAGTGTGCAGATTGTTCATGCATGTTGAGTCACTTCACTGTCAGCAGAACCACTGCCTTGTTTATGGAGGTTCTTTGCAAGTCCTGTTCCAAGCAGAGAGATAATATTATAAGAAAACTCTGTAAAACTATATCAAGTTTATGGAACTACTGGCTCTGCTTTTCAAATGGACTGTTCTCTACTACCTGAGAAAACATAAGAAAACGTTTCCCATGGAAAACTTCATATGGCATGTAATTGCAGCTCCAATGGAGTAGGGGTTTTTTCTCCTTCAGAAAGGAAGCACATGAAAATTTTTTTACCCTAATCTACCCATTTGGGATTTGACATTAATTATCTCCATCCACTGCTACAGGGACACAGCAAATGTGCACCTCTCGTGCTCCTAGATGGGTCACTCACTCCCTGTCATTGACATGTGCCTATTCTCTCTCTTGTCCAGAGTGTGTTGGAATCACATGTTGGCATCATTTCTCTTAAATTAGAAAAAATATAACAGTCTGAGGCACTGGGGATTCCCAGGTCCCTTTGTTGTTCATAATATCATGTGTGTTCTATGTTTCTAGTAATGGTTTTGCATAGCTCGTTGCAGTAGGGCACTTCAGAGAGGACACGAAATTCCTTCTATATGGGCATTGTCCTGAAGCCAGCCTAGAGGCCTTCTGTGGTGAGCTTGGGCTGTTGTTTCATAGTAATGGAATTAGCTTTAGAAGTTAAATCCCTAGAAAAGAAATTAAGGTACTTCATACGTGTCTTATTTACAGCTCTTGTATATAAAGCTGTGTAAAGCTTAAAAGCAATTATTGTTATGGAATTCAGAGTCTCATTTGTTACTTTGGAGACAGAAGAAAAATACTTTCAAGTCTGGCTTTCAGTGCAGTTCAGCTGTATTCAAAGCTGTCCTGGCCAAATACAGTTATAGGGTATTGCATTACATAAGATTTATGTGATGTGATCCCTAGCGATGTCACACTAGTTTATCAGCATTGTTGACAGAAGGTGGGGTCACTGGTTGTTCTTCTTCTAGATGCAGCTAATACTGTAATTTAGAGCATGGCTGGTGCCAAAAGATCCTGGCCTTCACCCTGGGATCTGTACAGAAATCTTGTTTTAAGGAGTTAATCAAAACACTAAAATGGAAGACAATGGCACATTGCCTTCAGTAAAGTCAAGCTGTGTAGGGCACTCAGAACATACTGCTTTCTGTTGTGTTGTTCCTATTCAACAAATGCCTCATCCATC
This sequence comes from Piaya cayana, assembly GCA_013389865.1. Classification (NCBI taxonomy): domain Eukaryota; kingdom Metazoa; phylum Chordata; class Aves; order Cuculiformes; family Coccyzidae; genus Piaya; species Piaya cayana. The sequence continues at coordinate 302,485 of WAAB01018448.1, read as the reverse complement.
TGTCCCACCTCACTCATTATTGCTTTCAAACAATGCCTAGAAGGGAGATATATTTCAGTGAACTGTTTGCTGCTTCTCATACTGTGTTTAAAACATCAATACTGACTTTGATGATATGGTTGGACTCGATGATCCGGTGGGTCTCTTCCAACCTGGTGATTCTATGATATCATCCAGGATCCTGAATTGCTTGTTTCATTCAATCAAAGTGGAAAAAAAGACTTATGCTATTTCCTTTTCTTTTTTTTTTTTTTTTTTTAACATTTGTCCCCTTTGGAAATTGGCTACCTTACCAATAGAGTAGTTATTTTGCATTGTCCATATTGGCATGGATGTTGAGACATAAGCGTAACCTCTAGGATCTTTCCTTATCCTGTTTGTGACTTTACTGCATATTTTAATTTTTATCCCTTTGATGTTCTATCTATAAGTCTTTATGTAGAATTTTGCATATGCATAAATATTGCTGTTGGTATCACATGCAATAATTCTGAGTAGTAGTTTAATGTCTTTTGTGGATGTTTGTGTGAGAAAAGATTCATAGCTCTTCATGAGAGTAACAAGTTAAAATGTAGGACAGTGAAAAGCAGAAAAAGAGAAATGTTTGAATCATGTCAATTATGTAATGAAATGCATGAAAGTGTGTTTGTGCAATTGAAAAAGTACACGTTAATCAAAACCTTAGTTTTGAATCTTTTCTTATCTAGGATACAGTTTGTATGATTCATCAATGACTGAAATTGCCTGGAAGAGAGTTATCATAAACTTACTCTGATAGTTTTAAGATGTTCAACAATATGTATTTAATACATGCTGCTACTAGTTGTGGGTGACAGTAAATTTCCCTGGCCATGTATAGTTTGCAGTATCTTTGTCAGGAACTGCCAGGATAGGTACTTCACTCATCACTTTACAAGAGTCCTGCCTGCTCAGGGACAAATAAGATTTGTAAATAGTTGCTTGTGTCACCTGGGGCTCCCAAGTATAATGGGCTTCAGTTTTCCTGAATTATTTGTGTCCAAGGGGAATATCATGGCTTTTGAAAGATGGTGCATTTTCACTGGCTAAAGACTTTTCCTTGTATTGTGGAAGAGGAGTTCATTCTTATGAATATTAAGATGTATTGCCGGGATTTCTTGTTCTAGTAAGAGTCAACGTTTGAATCTCTTGATTGTTGAATTAAATTTTCTCAGCAATCTGTTGACCTACGTAGAGAGCTATTTAAGTCAAATGGTAATCAAAATCCCTTGTCTTGTAAATCACTACCGTCTAAAGCAATCGCCAAACTGACTGACTTGCATTTACTTCAGTAAAGTGGATCTAAGACTAACTAGACAGGAATGAATGAAAGAATTTTATCTGCCTCTCAGACTTTTCTTTGCCTTTCCTCCTCAGCCAGCCTCAGCTGATATACATCATGCACCAAAGCTACAATTATTGAAGAGTTACAGAATGAAGTTAGCAGGATTTTTTTTTACCATTAGGACAAAAAAAGTTTTATTTGTTGTTTTCAACCTTCTTGTAATGCTGCTGGAGTGTATGTTTTCTTGGTAACAAATACTGTCATTATCTGTTTCTAACCCAGTAATTAACTAGCATTTAGGGTTTGCAGATTATTTCTACTGGGAGGAGGAAAAAGGGCTGGAATAGACCTTTGCACTTCTCTTGATTTGCAAATTAAATATATGGGAGCCCTTAACACAAGCATACAGGAAATTCCTGTGTTTGTTGAATACGGTAGGAAATATATATCAAGAGTTGTTTGTTTGTGTCTTGCCTTTGTCCCTAGTTTCTCTCTAGTGAATGCTTTCTCTCAAAGATCTGTTAACTTTCCCTAGCATCATATTAGAACTGTCATTTTGCTTCTTTGGCATCTCTGTGTTATTTGTAGCCGAGACTGTATGGAACAGCAGCATCAAAGCCATTAACTTGTCATGCCTGCGTAAAAGCATTTGAATTCTCTTTAGGCCTTCTTTTCTGTTATTCTAGCCATGTTACTGAACAAAATAACCTCATTCTATTTTTTTTTTGGTCTCAGGGTTATCATAGTAGGTGGTTATTCAAAGGGATCCATTACTTACCCCAGCTCTGGTCACTTCCAGATGAAGGTTTAGGGCTATTCCTGCTGTAAGGACTGTCTTTCTCTTAATTTAAAACAAAACAAAACAAAACAAAGTTGTTGCCTTTAACAGGATGGTGCTTTTCATGCCTTTGCCCCCCCCCCCCATCCCGTCTTGAGGGAAAATTGCCTCCTACATCCTCTAGTTTTTGAAGGTGGCTATATGTCCCAAGGGGTTTTTGGTAGTAGTCCTCAACCATTGCTTAAAATATGTGTACATATTTTAATAATGAGATTAGGGTTTCTGTGTTCTTTTAGCTGCTTATTAATGAACCTTTTGCCATAGCTTAAATTTGTCATGCATCTCTGGGAAATGAATGAAATATTTTGTATTAAATGAAAAGTAAGGTCTGTAGAACCTGTTATCTACAGCCAGTTACAAAGTCTGCTGAGTATTCAATGCCTAAATTTTAGTGCTCAACTCCTGTGGTGAAATCTACAACCCTAAAAAAAGATACCTCTGCTCTTCCTAGGTATGCGTGCCAAATACTTGGCATCATTAAGTGGAATTCAAAGTAACTCGCACACTATGGGCAGAGGAGAGAACAGTGAAGGACTGGGAAATAAACCATCTGAAATCCGTTTTCATATTCAGGGGCTGTAAATCTTAAATGAGACATTAATTTACATCCTTGAACTTTTCTGAGGATGACGAGCTCACTCTTTAGTTTAAAAACTTAAAAAATATCGGTTTTCTGTAATTTATCCAGTGGCTTTTTATGTCTAGTCCTTATATTAAAAATTTGAATCTATAATTCATCTACTCAGAGTGAGCTCGCACTTGTTACCTAATGTCTTACATCCAGTAACATAGCTTGGCAACTCACCATCAGCAGGCAAGTAGGCAGTTCTTCACTCGTCTAGGCTTCTGACCAAGAGTAGTTAAGAAGGAGGAATCAAGGGTAATATAAATTTTAATCTCTCGGACAGGGAAGACATTGTATCTGGAGCTGCTTCTTGATAATCAACAGGATGTTTACAGTAGTACAGAAAAAAATGGGCAGCAGTAATGTTAGAGTTGTCCAAGTGGCAGCTGTTCTGAATACCTTTTGTTTAACTGGGATTGATACTGTCTTCCTGTTGACAATATTCACTGGATCCAGCCTCATGGAAGAATTAGATGGTTAGATGTCTAACTCACAAATCCCATGAAGATGTAGACTTTCTTGATCTCTGCCAAGATAGCATTGCTTAAAGTAAATTTATTGGGCAACATACTGATGCCAGCAGGATCCCAAGTGTCTTCAGTAGTTAGGTGGATTGCTTTATACATCGGTTTCTTGTGCTTAGTCTTTAAATTAACTGATGTGTGTTTGCATGCCCTCAGGGAAAGTGTTGCTTCTTCTGTAAAGGCAATTGAGGTGAGGTGATATAAGCGAGGCACTTGGTTTTAATGTATGGAAATGGATATTGCCATTCTGAGGTAGGCACTAAATTAAACATGACAGTAATATGCAGCCCTGAATTCCTCTGAGAACATCCAGGTTTTGCTTTGGGTTTGGTTTGGGATTTTTATTTTGTTGGCTTATGCATTTTTTTTGCTCTTTAAAAAAAAACCAACAAAACCCAACCCACAACTGACAACAGGGCGTGTTATATGTATTCTGCCCCATCAACCAGGTGTCCTTGTTTTATGTATATTGTCCAGCTGAAGAGAATGTAAGGTGCTGAAAATGGGAAAGGCAAGATAAGTCTTTATTCTACGAAACTGACAGAAAAAAGTGAAATAAGTTTCAAGTCAAAGACTGGGAGACAGTATTATTGTAGCTGTAGAGTTAGTAACATGGCATGCTCTGTTTGAAAGTGAAGGTTGAGAGGAAGTTACCTGGGTAGCAGTTTATCTCAGTAACATACAATGCTTTATAACAAAGTTAAAAGAAAAGAATAATTAAAGATTTAGAGATAAGTGGTGTAAAATGCAGCATAAGTTTACTAGAAGTAAATTGTGGAAGAACTGCATAAGAGCATTCTTTGTAAAATAAACTGTATTTACGGATGGGAGATTTGGTGGCTTTTATCTATCTGGTATTCAATAAAGCATTAGTTATGGTATTCATACTAGAAAAATATTAATTAAACAAAAAATATGTTTTTTAATGCTTTCATAATTTGTAATTTGATAAGAAAGCAACTACAGAAGTAGCAGCAAGTTGTGCTAGATACTGTTTATACTTGACAAGAAGAAGAGGGGAAAGATTTGTGTATGTCAGTCAGAGAATGTGCTTAAGGGACTACTTAAGAGTAGTCCAGTCTCTGCAGGTGTGCTGAGTCTGGTCTGAGTTTGGCTTTAGTTAAACAGTAACTGCCTTCCCTTGTACAGGGATGAAGAGGGTAAACACCTAGGAAATATTCTGGGAAATATGTTTGTGCCAAAGAGCTTGGTGGTGTGAAGAACCAGTAAGGGAGAAGGGGAACAGAAAGGCTGCAGCAAGGGTCTCTCCTTCACAGCACTTCTGTGACCTCTCATCTCTTTCTCCTTGCTGATGTGGCAGTAGCAGCCGACCTGGCTTGATTTAGCTTGGAACAGAAGCAAGCAGCTGCACTAATTACTGCCTCTTTCACTTGGGAACTGGTATTTGGTTGGATAAAAGCATATATGGAGCCAGAGGGACCCTGCTAATTAGTGAATCAGAGAGCGACACTTAGGCAGCCATGATGAAATAAAGCTAAAAAAATATTTCCAGTCTAAGAGCAGAGTAAAAATGCACCTTCATATTCCACATCTCGCATAAAAGCTTCATGGTCAGCAAAGATGACTGGGAATTCATGTACTACCAATCCTGGAGAATTTATCTCCTTACTCCACAAATTCAAAGAAACTGTTTTGAAGCTGGTAATTTCCACATTTCTTTCAGTGAATCCCATGATATCTACTGCTGGCATTTTTGGCTTTTCCAGCAGAATTCACAAAAGTGTTCTGATTTTCAGAATATTTAGTAAGCTGAGTGCAGGTTATTTGTTTCTCCATCTCTATCCTCTGCACAGCACACAGATGCTGTATTACAGTAATTCTTTCCCAGATATTGAAATACCTTAGTTTAATTTTCCCCTTTTCTGAATATTTTGTTAACAAAATAAAACATTGTTCTTCCCTTTTGCATTTTAGCTTGGGTTTTGTAAACGTTTTTGGTGCATGCAAACATGTTGCAAATAGACCTGCCTCTTCTGAGTGTCACACTGTCTTGTCACAATGTTATTTGGCCAAAGCTCTGCAGCAAGGTGTTGAAATACTGTAATCTAAATCCAGCAGCACCGAAACTATCTGATGGTCCTAGCAGAGAACATCAGGTTTAGAAGAGTGGAGAGAAGCATAAACAAGATTATAAAGGGGTCAGAGCAGAGCAAGAGCTTGAGATGAGGTTTACAGAACAAAGAATTGGAATAGTGTGTATCAAATCCCAAGACTTGAAGACAGGAGAAATAGTGCAGCATAAATAAGAGATAAATGACAACCTCCAAATTAACAAAGGAAGCAACATGACAGTAAGATAAGAAAAGGGGTACTAATGCTGTCTGTATAAAAGTGGAACTTTTCAGTTGATATTGATGAGTTAAGAGTGAAAGTCAGGTTGCTTTAAATGGGCAAAGGGCCAGGGTGATGTGAATTCAAAGGTTAAAATACTGTTTTATTTTTAACACTTCACATTTTTAGAATAACTGTAATAATTATTTGCCTTAGTCCTCTATTACCAAATATGCCAGTCACTTGTGGAAGAGAGCTGCTACTTGGAATTAAAGCTTTAAGCTAGTGAAACAGAAACCAAGATGCAGTTTTTGTAGTTGCAGGGTGTAGTGAATTGTGTAACCCAGGAAGAGATTAAACTCACAAGTTTTGGGTAACGGTTATTAAAGCAAAGTGTAATATATTCCAATAAATGAATTCTAAACAAATTATTCATAAGTAAAGATTTTTATCCTGGCTTCCTGGGGTAACAAGGCTCATAGGAGTGCGCTGCTTGTTTTGCTCATCAAATTTTTCCTCTACTAGTAACTTCTGAAGCTGATAGCCAGTTTGAAATCACTTGGAAAGAAGTAGAAGGTCAAAAATACCTCCCAGTAAGCTTTAAAATATGTGGCTGAGTGCAGGAGAGACCAAATTAGTATGCTTGAGGCAAGCAGAACATTGACATTATATATTAATTTTGCAACCACCAGGTTGACACATCCACGCATCCTTCCCAGCTACAGGCACGGCATTGCTCTTTCTTGCTCTGCATCATGAGGAACATGGGAAGACAGCAGAAACCAGGCTTGTGGAAGAGGGTTATGGATAAACGATGCAGCTGCTTAACAGTGAACCATGGTCCATAATTTTCTTGTTTATGATCGTATGTTTTTTACAATCTAATTTTCTGACTGCTTTTACCATGGAATCCCTGAAGAGTGTAGGTTTTATTTCATCTATGCCATTAAGCAAGCCCAAGGGATTAAAAATTTCTCTCCATTTTTAAAAGTTTGATAGATTTGAGAGCTGAAGATATGCTTTTATCTTTAATGATGAACTATTATAAGTTTGAATGTTTCCAGAGTTTAATTAGCAATACATGAGCCCTGCTCTGGAACAGAGTCTTGTTTGTTTTTTATGGATCTGTTGCTTATATGCTGTAAATTTGTTCTGAATGCAATTAATGTGTACAATCTGAGCATTATTTTAACCATAATTCTTTGGCTTCTTCTTATTTTCTAAAATATAATAAGAGATCCACCAAAATACAATATTAAATACTTACTCTTTAATACCCTTTTTGAACATGGATGCCATCAAGGCAGAACTATCCAGCAGTTGAAAACTTTGCTTTTGTCATGAAATTTTAGTAGATACTATGGAAGATCTTTCAAAACTGTAAATATCTAGACTATTTTTAGAACGAGAAAGACACTGTTTTGTTTGGAAGAGTGTAAATGTCCAGTATATGGAAGTCTGGTTTCAATTCATATGTCTTCAAAGCACATCGAGGTACATTCTATTACATTATCTTATCGTATAATTTTAATTCTTCATAAATCAAAAGGTTTTTATCTCACTTTTATTCACATTTAGGTTTTTTTAGAATCTGTGGTGTCTACATTAATGAATTATTTAAATCTTAGGTTTTCAGAGCTTCATGTGTACAATGGGTTCATTTTAATATGAGTTTAATTTGTATCTCTGCAGATTTGATTCTGAATACAAGACTTGTTTGTCTTTTATAGTTGTCTTTTTATGTGTGTTGGTATTAGGTGCTAATGTGAGGTAATTAATAGAAAAGATTTATTAAGATTTGATTGTTACAGGTTTTAATAGGAGAATGTTTCATATTGGGCAGATGATAACCAAGCTGGTCAACCTCCTCAGTTATAAGAGGCTGGTAAATAGGCCTTGCATTAACTGGTCAATTGGTGAGGCAGTTTGACCATCTGATGAGGCAGACAAGCAGAAACTGTAAATGGGAAGCTGCCTAATTAATGTTTTTTTCAGCAAAACTTTTTGGTCCACCTCACTGTCCAATTACGTAGCCTAAGATTTTGTCAGTAACAAAAGGATGCACTGTCTACAAACACAGTAAAGTTAAGGTAAATTATATTCACTGGCAGGTATTTTTATTTCTGTATATATGTGTGTTTGTATAGATGTGAGCTGGTTAGAGAAATAAACTAGATTGTTAATAATGGGATGTCATGGTCTGCTTTTGAGGGATTATGGTAGGATAATTAGACATAAAAATTTCGATTCCTTTCATCAGTCAAATACTTGCTTATGAAAATACTGAATATTAATATTGTAGGTATATACATTCAAATAAAAATATAAAATACAGTCATTGTCTTTACTGTATATTAGTTTTTTTTTAAAGTACTGCAGTGCTTTTTTATATAGAAATTATAATNACTCTGTTGTCAGAAAACTTCCTTACATCTCTTAGGTTGCTCATATGTTTGAATTACAAAGTATTTATTTCCTCATTTGTCTACCTGCGACAAACAATTATTGTATTCGCAGGGTACTTACCTGCTTTCTATGACAGAAGATGGGGGTGATGACTGCTAATGATGAAAAGCTGCCTCTGGAGGAATTGATGCTTTTTGTGGAGTTTTTTTCTAGTTTCCTGTAGAGCTAATCTTTTGAGAAAGAAAAGGTTCTGTGTAATGGGTATGGGTTTCTTGTAATTTCATATATATGGAATTATTAGAGTTTTAAGTTCTCTATAATTTTTAATTTGAGTTATTCCTTTAAAATTGTAATATCTAAGTTCCATTTCTGTACAAGGCAATTGGGATAAAAAAACATGGAGTTGTAATTTGAAAGATTAAATTTGCTGTTATTTCTCTTTAGTTTCAGGCACTGCATGCTATATCTCACACGCTGGTTTTGCTAGGAAGGAACAACATACTAAGAAATTCTTTAATAACTCTTCTACTATCAGAAGTACGTCAGTTTGCTGAGCAGCTGTTACAAGCTTGTCAGGTACTGTCATCATTCTTTTGGGGAAGGGCTGAAGTATGGTATTGGGGAGTATTTCATAGAATCATGGAATCGTAGAATAGTTTGGGTTGGAAGGGACCTTAAAGATCATCTAGTTCCAACCCTGCTGCCATGGGTAGGGACATCCCTCTAGATCAGGCTGCCCATGACCCCATGGTTTGGTTGGTATGTGTGTCATAAAATGTAATAAATGGCTCATTCTATAGAATATGCAGGTTTAAGAACCCAGAAAATGGAAGCACTCAAGTTCAACAGCAGATTTGAAAGAGATATAAAGTAAAAAAGATGTCCTTATGGGCAAAAGTAAAATTATCAGACTGTATAATAGATAGACCGTGTAGGTTTTAAGATCGTGCTCTGTAGTTTGGAAAGTACTTAAAATAATGAGCTGAAACAACCTCNTTTTTTTTAAAGTACTCCAGTGCTTTTTTATATAGAAATGATAATTTCTTCTAGTAGTGTTTTACAAAATACTGTCATGTTTACTTTGTAGAGCAGTATGTTTCCTTACATAATAGTGACACATTTGCATTTCAGGGAACAAAGAAAACAGTTGTTCTTTGGGGTTTTTTTAATAGGAGAGATAAGGCAAAAGAATATAATTAGTAATATGATTCTCCTGTAAGTTCGTGTCACTCCTCTGGTTCAGGAAAATGCCTTAGTTACAGCTCATTAAACAACAATATGAAACTGAATTCCTTTAATTTGAAAATGTAGTACATCTTCTATCAGTTAGCATTTAATCAAGTTTATTTCTGTTAACTCTATTGTCAGAAAACTTCCTTACATCTCTTAGGTTGCTCATATGTTTGAATTACAAAGTATTTATTTCCTCATTTGTCTACCTGCGACAAACAATTATTGTATTCGCAGGGTACTTACCTGCTTTCTATGACAGAAGATGGGGGTGATGACTGCTAATGATGAAAAGCTGCCTCTGGAGGAATTGATGCTTTTTGTGGAGTTTTTTTCTAGTTTCCTGTAGAGCTAATCTTTTGAGAAAGAAAAGGTTCTGTGTAATGGGTATGGGTTTCTTGTAATTTCATATATATGGAATTATTAGAGTTTTAAGTTCTCTATAATTTTTAATTTGAGTTATTCCTTTAAAATTGTAATATCTAAGTTCCATTTCTGTACAAGGCAATTGGGATAAAAAAACATGGAGTTGTAATTTGAAAGATTAAATTTGCTGTTATTTCTCTTTAGTTTCAGGCACTGCATGCTATATCTCACACGCTGGTTTTGCTAGGAAGGAACAACATACTAAGAAATTCTTTAATAACTCTTCTACTATCAGAAGTACGTCAGTTTGCTGAGCAGCTGTTACAAGCTTGTCAGGTACTGTCATCATTCTTTTGGGGAAGGGCTGAAGTATGGTATTGGGGAGTATTTCATAGAATCATGGAATCGTAGAATAGTTTGGGTTGGAAGGGACCTTAAAGATCATCTAGTTCCAACCCTGCTGCCATGGGTAGGGACATCCCTCTAGATCAGGCTGCCCATGACCCCATGGTTTGGTTGGTATGTGTGTCATAAAATGTAATAAATGGCTCATTCTATAGAATATGCAGGTTTAAGAACCCAGAAAATGGAAGCACTCAAGTTCAACAGCAGATTTGAAAGAGATATAAAGTAAAAAAGATGTCCTTATGGGCAAAAGTAAAATTATCAGACTGTATAATAGATAGACCGTGTAGGTTTTAAGATCGTGCTCTGTAGTTTGGAAAGTACTTAAAATAATGAGCTGAAACAACCTCTGTAATGTGTAAACTGATGACTATGCAAGATAGACATACATATATATTGACATAACTTATCCAGCCGGACCTACAAATATTTATGTCTAGCCTATGTAAAATTGAACAGAAAGCTACGTTATTTTATTTCAGAATTATATTTCATGTTATAGTATTAATTTTTATGAAGTGAAAGTTATGCAACACTTAACTTCATTTGGTGCAGTGTGGAATAGAAGGGCAGAATAGAATGGGGATAATAGTTTTGATAAAACTTATTCTTAGGGTCGTTTTCTGATAAACTATAGAGTTTAAAGGAAAGAGAAAGAAAGACAGAAAGTGGATGTTCCTTTCACATTTGGAGAAGAGATCTACAAAATGAATCGGATTTTCATAGAATTTGTCATGTGTGTACGTGTGCTATGTGCTTCATGCAAACTGTTGAGTTTCAGATGGGGTTATGACTTGGTTGTACACTACTGTAGAAGGATTAATAAAAAGAAAACACAACTTTTTATTTGGTGGCAAATAGGTATTGATATATATAAAGAATAGTCATCATAGGTATACCTAGAGCTGGTCCAATTTAATATATATTTTAAGTGTTGCTCAAGCAGTCTTAATTCTAGTATATGAAATGGGAGTGATTTCTGACTGCTGGAGAGGGAACATGTAATTTCCAACCCAAATTTCTAGTATGTTTGAATGGTACTCTGAAAAGGCTTAAGGAAGACCAGTTTGGCAATTAGACAATGAGCTGTGTCTTATTTTAAGTCACTAGTAGAATACTAGAGTTATTGATGACAGCCAAAAGCAAATAAACTTTAAACGAATGTAATAGGGAAGTGTGTAATTAAAAGAAGTAGTTTGGGTTTTTGAGTTTAAACAGGTTTTTCATTTTTAACATTATTAAATCTGACCTATTTATTGAAATTAGTCATTCCTCCTTTCAGCAGAGTTTTTGCCAGTGGCAACACAGAACTCTCCAGTGCTCCACACAGATGAAAAGCTTACATTGAGCATTGCACTTTGAGTTAACTACTGTCGTACTACTTTAACCTTGCCATCCTGTAATTATTTGAAGTTTTCCTTTCCTATTTGGTACATAAAACTTATTTTTTAAAATTTCTAAAAGAAAAAAATTTCGATTCCTGTTTCCCTTTATGCTAAAAAGGATCATATAATCCTTTATATGATGTGATTTGATTTTAAGAACATAATAAGAGAGATTGCAAAACTGCAACTTGGAGTAGAGAAAACTGAAGTAAATTAATATCCTGTGATTTTAGCTGTAAAAGATGCTTTAACTACACGAGTCGTTCTGATTTTCTTAATGGCAAATTATTTTATTACTGGGTGTATTATGTTTATTTATGGGAAGACAGCAGAAGAATTTATTCTTATACACAGGGAATATAGTAATTTTATCCCTGAACAATTCTTACGCAGCAGGTGGAATAATAAATTGCTTAAATGCCAGTCTCACTAGAGTGATGCTACAGCAGTTTTCCTTTTCTTATTTTCTTTTTTCACCTCTGTTGGAGCTATGCCTCTGCTTAATCTGTTCCTACCCTACCAATCCCCATCCAGAAACTGAAACCTTCAATTGTACTTCTGGAGGAGCTGAAGAAAGCTGTATCTAGCGCTGAAGGGAAGGTGCTGTGAAGTGAGAGACAATTTCCAGGGGGGTGGAGGAAGGGAAACAAGATGGGGCAGTGACTTGTGATCATTAATTGAAAAGGAAAAATAAAGGTATTTTGTGATCTTGTAAATTTATTCTATTTTATCATGCTTAGTATATGGAGGCTGAAATTCAGGATAGTAAAATGCATTTGTTACATAAACTTATCAGCTTTAGGACCAATTTGTTTTCAGATTATGTCTTTGCTACCTGCAGCCCTCCATCTGTCTCATTTTAATTACCTTGCATTTGTGCTTGCTGCAAATCTTATCTATTATCAGTTTACAGTACTGCTTTTCAGACTTTTTGCTACGAAGAGCCTCAAAATGTCTCCCACCTTTGCAAGTGTGAAAATGTATGTTTATTATTGTGCATTGGGAAACAGAAAGATTTCCTGACAAAACACTTAACTAAGGTTCCCTTACACCTTTTTTATTTTTTAAACAGCCCTTTCTGTTCACCTAGAGAAATAATTTAATTCTCTCATATTCAAGAATTCAATTCAAGAATAAGGAGAGTGCCCTGCACTGCTTCTACTTCCTTCCAGTAAGCTTTCAGTCTGTCTTCTGCCACTGAAATGTGGTAGACCCCCTTTTCATTTTCTTTTTTTTTAACTGATACAATTATTTATTTATATTTTTCTCAGCCAGTGTTAGAAATGTTTCTTGGAAGATTAATGCATTTTAGTCAACCATCCACAAAATGCAGTCTGGAATAGGACTTTCATATAACCTTACCTTTCTTCCAAGTGTTTTTGAAACACTTCTGTGTTACACTTCTGTGTAAGACCATCAGGAGAGTAAATGAGTTTCAGGCAGTGAAAGTAAGTTCAGAGATTCCAGTGACTAATTATACAATGATAAAGTAGTCTTGAAATGTTCACAGCCTCCCTCCAGCACAGTGCTGCAGATTTCTGGGAAGAGCAGAAGGTTCAGGGTGGCTGGATTTGAGGATACAGGAGCTGGGTATTTATCTGTGGCTGAAACTTTGTAGGACAACAAGTTTTTAAAAGCTGTAGTTCATGTAGGGGAAGTAACTGAACTTCTGGTTTGCTTTGCTTGCTCTGAAGTCAATGTTTTTGAAGTTTATGCATCCTTACATTTAGTCCAAATAGATGTGTTGTGGTCATTTACAACCCTTTATGTTCTGTATGTGATAATTACTTCTGGAAGTACTGCTAAACAAACACCTTTCTACATGTCACAGCAGGACACTGAACTCTGGCGTTTCTGACAGCCTGGTTTACAGGCTTCTAAATGTTCCTGACTTTCTGTAGCATTTTTTTGTATTTTCCTTCTAAAAATGATTAACATTTTTTCTTGTCTTATAGAAATTTATAATATTATATCAGTTTGAAGTACACCAAATGACAGCTGTAGAAAAGATTTGTCATAAATACTTAAATTGAAATTTGTGGAAGGATAATACTGCATATAATCAAATTTCATTAGCTGACAAGTATCCTAATCCTGTTTTGCTACTTCAGCAACGCTGCTGTTAATTGCAAAGGCTTTTCATGTCTTCCACTTAAGACAATCAAATTAGGGACTCGCAATTTTAGTTACAAGTAGAGCTGTGCAAATACCTGCTTTGTTTTTGTTTTGTTATTTGTTTCTTTTTTTGTAATTGTTGACAGATGGGAGAAATAAAGAAATTATGAGCGGCACGTATTCAGGTTAGCTTGCAATTGACTTTTAAACATTTGGTGAAAAACATAAATTGAAAATATAGCTTGTTTATCCAAGCAAATTTCTGTGGTTTATTTTTGTATGGTTATATTTAAAAAAAAAAAAAGTTGAAGATGCTTTCCAATACTGACTTGGATTGAAAACAACCCTTTAATTTTTCAAAGCGAACCATCTAGCTATCTCAGCATTTTTATTTTAACTTCCTCATTAAGACTTGAGCTAAGCTACAAATAGTTTGTAAAATCTTTGTATTCCAGAACTTTATATTCAATCATTTCTTCAATGGGAAGTCTGCCCAGCTCAGGTTATGTAGGTTTGTGGGTACATTGTTTGATAGATATTGAAATGTTTTCACTTTAAAATTCTCATTGATTTCAGTGAGTTTGTGTGCATGCCACAGTTTTAAAGAGCTATCTGTGCCCCTAGCTTTTAAAATTTAAAAAAAAAAAAAGTTGACTATAGGAGGGTGTATCTAATTAACTGCAACAGAAAAAACAGTTTACTCTGCATATTTTGATATCCTTCTCTAGTTGGCTAAATCTATTAATCTTAGAATATAACAAATTACTGTGAAATATGTGAATAATAGAATTTTGTTTAATATTTTGACCAATATTCCCACATGTTAATATAGAAAATAAAAGTAACTATGGAGCTTGTAAAACAGTAGTTACCCTGATTTTTCACCGTTTTAAGGTGAGTTACATGGTAGTAAACTCTCAAGTGAGTTAGTTGTTTAGTTTAATTCATATAAGTACTTCATCATGTGCTTAAAGTGAAACTCGTAACTTCAGCACTTTGCTGACACCAGGACACTGACTCCTAGGCAAAAGCACATTAATATAAACTCAGTTGGATCCCTTACTTTTTATTGATTTTGGATATGTACTTTTCATTTTCTTCTGTAGTGGGAACCTTTCATGCTTCATAAATACGGCTTATAAGAGTACAGTAACTGAACCTTATCTTCCAATGGAATAGAAATCTTCTGATCCCCAACTGGATTCTTACTGCAGAGCAGATACAATTTTAAGATACTAAAATTTCAGAACGACACTGTGGAAGATGGATTATTTTTCATATGCTGAGTTCCTCACCATGACAGCAGATATTGCTTTATGATAACTGTTTCAAAGACAGGGGCCAGAAATGGAAAGCACATATTGGTTCAATGCCCAGTTCTAGCCCTCCAGGTGTTAATTGCAAGAACTCTGAAAAAGAAAATTAAAAAACAGAAAATAAATTTGAAAACACTCAAAAGGAAGACACACTGTGGGGTTTTGGAAAGTGTTGTTATTCAGTAATTGCTGATGCATAGGTTGTTGAGCATTATATTTTAATATGGCATTACTTTCTGTAAACTGTACTTCCATTTTTAAAACTTTAAGACATTTCTGTCACAGAATGTGTACGCTGAATAGTTTTTATTCTTCAAATAAAACCAGCAAGTTATCTGTAATTCTTGATGTATATTATATGTAAGCATTAAACTTAAATCCAGATGTGGGTGCTGACTTTTCTCTTGAAATAAATGGTGCAGTTTGGTAGGGTTCATCTAGTTTAGGTGTGCATAGTAGGCACTGCTGTCTACTCACAGAAATCAACAAAGCAACTAAAGTTAAATAAAAAATTTGCTAACATGAAGATAGGTAGTTGTGCAAGGCTCTGTTGAATGTTAAATTCTTGAGAATAAAGGAAACAAGTTAGATATATAGTGGCATTTGTCTCACTTCTCTTCAGGTTTCTATGATATTTCCATCTGATTGTCTAACTTTAATTCTCCTTTATAGGCAAGGGAGAGAAAGAGGCATTACTTATCCAACCTATTTTGGATGGACATAATTATCATACCTGGCCCTAGAGCCATCTGCTTCTCTTTTCTACCTATGAGAAAGGAAACTAAAGCTGATGAGATGAAATATAGGTATTTGTTATAGGCATCTGAAGTTAAAGTGGAAAAATCTCATTGTAGCTCTCTGAAAGTTTCCTTTAGATGATCTGGACTAATGCTGTTATACCAGGAAAGACCTGATCCTCCAGAACAGTTGTAACATATAGTCATGTGAAGTGTACTTCTGTCTGAATATTGTCAAACTTGGGTAGGTAATCTTATTAGATGTTTGTGACAAGTTGTATTTCAGTTAGGATAATTAGTAAGTTAGCTTAGTTTTCATGCATTCAAATTCTTTAAGAATGCACATCTTTGGATGAGATTAATGATGAACTAGGGTGCAAGATGCATGTGTTGGAGCTTGTTGTAACATACATTCAGCTATGCTGTGTCCGATATGTATGCCTCTGCATATGAAGAGGCATAAACTGTTAAATAGTGTGTGTAGCAATATATTTAGGAAGAAAATGAACAAGGAATATGGATGCAGTATGATTTTGAGCATTTTCCAAGTTTTTTGTTGCCATTCACCACAGTATAGCAAACAGTTGTGTCACTGAAATGTCAAATTACGTGGCAACAGCTCTATGTAGAAGCAAATGAAAGGCTAAAATATTCCTGTGGCTGAAGAGCCTTTTTTTTCTAGCAAGCCTACAAATTGACATTGCAAATGTCAGGATGGACTAGCTCAGTTGGTAATCAATCCATTGGGGAAAATTGAGTTTGCCTGGAGCTGCATTCAGCTGGATAACAGAAAGGTTTGAAGTGCTAAGAACTAAGCTATTAATGTCATGCCTTGTCTTCATAAGCCTTTCTCCACATAGCCATCTATATCCAGTGGATTCTCTGTGCAGGTATGGTACCTGCTACATGCTTTATTCCAGATGTGAGTATGTGTGATGTGGTGTAAAATCCTTCAGATAACCTCCTTTTTCCAAGAAGTCTACTACAATTATACAACTTGTCTAATCTCTTCAATCTTAAGTTCATATATGTTGTAATAGAGCTTTTACATAGGCTAGAAAAACTATACTGTTTTTCCCAAATATGGTGGAAAATGGCTAAATCATCAGTTATAAAAAATAGCTGAGAATATTATGCGGCTAGAAAATCTAAATGCATTTTGCAGTCCACTGCTCTTCAAAGTGCTAAGATGGCTACCCAGCATATTTGGGTTTTTTCTAGTTTGTGTTAATGACTTTTACTAATTCATCAGGCTTGTAGTATTCACCCAGGTAGAAGAAAAGAGATTGATACCGTGTAGACCTCATGAAAATAATTAAACTTGAATCTGGACATCTGTTCATCCTTCTTAAGTTGTCATTTCTTTCCTTATTGTGCTGGTAAGCACAGATTGTAACCTATTTTAAATTGTGTATGGTTAAGGATGCTGCAAAATAGTCTTCTGGGTAAATGTAGGATTTTTATTTCGTGTCACTACTGATGCTACTGATAACAGAGGAAATAACAGCTGAGTGAAATGATCACTGGATCTGTATTTTGTCTCATAGATATGTACCTAGTTTGGAGATGTGAACTTGTGAGAACATAAATACCTCCCCTGGAAGATGTGAGTGAGAATCAGTCAAGGCTCAGTATATCTTGGAAGAGTGCCTTACACCTTTGAGTGTATACCTGCTTTTGCTGCATATGTCATCCCCTATTACAGATTAGATTTAAACATGCACGTGTATCAGGCACAACTGGAAAATGACAAATGGCTCATGCCGTTCCCCTCTCCCCTCTTATACTACCATAAAATGATAGTACTAAGGAGAAAAGAGATTAGAAGTATTTATACAGAGCTAAAAAGTATTGGCTTTCACTGCACTTAGGTGCCTGGCAAAATTGAGGATGACATGTAATCAGAAAACCTCAGGTGTGTTTGGGAATAGAAGCAGCAAATATTGATTACTTGAGGAGAACTGTGGTTTACTGTCGACTAGAGAATTATTAGTCTTAATATTGGTGAATTGTCTCATTCATGGAAACATAATGCTGGAAAAGGAAAAAATTATTTCTTAATTACAGAAATCAGAATATATTGTACCTCAAGAAGTAAATAAGTAATATTCCTGGAAATCATCTTTTTCTCATTTTTAGGTTTTTTTATTAAAAAAACTTAAAAATACCATGATCATAAAGTAAAATTATCTTTTTCAATTTTTGGTACAGTAAAAAAGTGCATTGAAAACTTACCTGGGTTGATGCTGCTATTACTTCCTTGTTCTCAGTGTTAATTCTGTCCTTTTTGTATTGCTTTCTTTACAGCTTAGTTAATCCTTTTGTATGCTTGAAAGCAGAATGTGAATAAGGAAGAAGCATCTGATTTTTTTTACGTATGTGGTAAAACCACTAGTATGGAAGACCATTTGACTACTACTAGCTCTGTCTCCAAATAGGTAGCTTTAGTGCTCCTGTTAACCTCCTTTTTTCATGGAGCATTCTTGCTTACTGACAGTGAGTTGCAAAACAGAATGATGATACAGGAAAGAAAGCTTAGTGCTTTTGGATATTTAAGTTGTCTATGTGAATTAGCATATATTCCATATGTGCTCTTACAATTTACAGGCAAGGTAATACTTTGCTACAGATTTACCTTCTGATTCTCAGTTTTCTTTTGGAGAATTGCCAAAAGTCTTCATTACCGTGTACTTTTCACACAGCATCATTAGCTGCTTTTCATACAGTATAAATGCACAATTCCTGTCAATGCCTTTGCACTTTATTTGCTGCTTTAGTATTTCATATCTTCGTAGAATCAGAATGAGAAGAGTTATAGGCTTAGAATTTCTAACTAAAAACTACAGATACAATGATTTTTTTGTTTGAAGTGGTAATTATAGTTCATAATTAAAACTATCTTTAAATAAGAGCCTAGCTAAATGTAGTAAAATGTAAATTGAAACTATGGCATGATAGGGAATACTAGTGAAATTATCACGTCATCTTTCTTTCAAAATGTTCTTTTTATTTTATAGGAAATAAAAATATGTTTGGATTTCTTAGCTTCACGCACACTTGCTTCTCTCTAAACATGCAAGACAGTCCTGTATATAATGCCTTGCTTGCTGCATTGTGACTTCATGTATTGCTTTGTTGGGGTTTTTTTCTGAAAATACCTTTGAAGCTGTGTTTATCTGCCTATAGAACTTATGCATAACCATCATTGCTTTAAATTACCACACCAGGAAGAGTAAGTGATGCTTGTTCAGTGTTTTCTAACATGTTGAAGTGCTTTTATGAGTTACGCTTTATGTAGCTCACTGTGAGATGTGATAACCACTAAGCACATGCACAGTGGCATATCTTGTGCAGTATACTGTGGTTTGCCATCAAGCATAATAAAACTGCTTGTGTTCTTTGCACATTCATTTTTGGTAAGCAGCAGTTTTGGTTTGCAATCTGTTCTTGGATTGAACTCTGGATTTTCAAGGGCCTGTATGGTTTAGCTTAGGTTGTTAGTTGGGAAGCATGGCTATAGTGTGTTAGGTTTAGGGTTATAATGGCAATTATGTTTAGGATATCAAAATAAGACCCTCACCACTGAGGGAAATGCTTGAAAAGTTGTGCTTAGGAGTGTTTGTCATGACCAGACAGACTGCACTTGTTCTGCTAGCTCACTGTCAATCAGGTTAGAGTTGGTGTTAGAACAACCTCCTTGGTTAATCCTCAATTGAAGCTAGCTTAGGTCGCAGTTGTGATGATGGTGTGGATTTGAGTGCTTATGTTTAGGAGCTGCATTGAATGTCACCACATCCATAAGGAGCTGCTGTCCCAAGTTCAACTCCAAAACAAGTGGAGTTCATCTTGCTAGGATTTAAGTGATGTACACTTAAACCTAATAGAGTAGGTTTATATTTGGGATGACAAGGATTGGCTACCTGGAGTTTATTTTGTAGCTAAAGTTGGAATTACATTTTTTTTTTGTGGTTAAAGTCCAGATGGCAACTAAGCAGCATGCAGCTACTTGCTTACCTCATCGCAGTGGGATGGGAAGAAGAATGAAAAAAGTAAAACTCATGGCTTGACATCAGGACAGTTTAATAGGACAGTGAAAAGGAGAGATGATAATAATAATAATAGAACATACAAAGCAATTGATGCACTATACAGTGGCTCACGACCCAATGACTGGTGCCCGGCTGATGCCCAACTTGTCCCCAGTGGCCAGAGCAGAGTATATGTGTTCCATATCTTTACTGTTTATTTTTTTTTGTTATTTTAGTGAAAGAAA